>RYYW01000087.1:103308-216106 GCA_013621005.1 Aeschynomene evenia | reverse complement strand
TGTTTGTCTCAGAGTCTAAACTAGGACTAAAGGGGGTTTCTAAGAAAAAGTTTTTAATTTCAAAGTACTTAGAAACGTCTTAGATTAAGGAAGTCCTTTCAGAACATTGAAACGATCCTCGGGTAAAGGCTTTGTAAATATATCTGAGATTTGATCCTCAGTATTCACAAATTTGAGTTCAATGTCGCCTTTTTGCACATGATCCCGAATAAAATGATGTTTTATATCAATGTGCTTGGATCGAGAATGCTGATAGGATTCTTAGCTAAGTTGATAGCACTTGTATTATCACAGAGAATAGGAATTTTGGTGTACCTTAATTGATAATCAAGTAGCTGATTCTTAATCCAGAGCATCTGAGAACAGCAGTTTGCGGCAGACACATATTCAGCTTCAGCAGTTGATAAGGCGATCGTATTTTGCTTCTTGCAAGACCAAGTGATCAAGCACTTTCCAAAGAAGCAGCAGCAGCGCTTGTGCTTTTGCGATCGATCCTATCTCCAGCGTAGTCAGCATCACAATATCCTACAACATCAGAAGAACAACCTTTCTCGTACCAAAGACCAAGATTAGTAGTTCCACTTAAATATCGTAAAATTCGTTTAACCGCAGTTAAATGTGATTGCTTAGGCTTAGACTGGAATCTAGCACAGATCCCAACACTGAGTTGAATATCTGGTCTGGAGGCAGTTAAGTAGAGAAGTGAGCCAATCATCCCTCGATAGTTGCTTTCTGAGACTTTTCACCATCTTCATCCAAGTCAATTACTTGAGAGGGATGCATGGGAGTGCTCATGGGTTTGGCCTTATCCATCAGAAACTTCCTCAGAAGTTCTTTGGTATACTTCTCTTGGTGGATAACTGTCCCTTCTGACTCTTGCTTGATTTGCAATCCTAGGAAGAATTTTAATTCTCCCATCATGCTCATCTCGAATTCACCTTGCATAAGCTTGGAGAATTCTTTGCAAAGGCATTCATTGGTTGCGCCAAATATTATGTCATCAACATAAATCTGGACAATCAAGAAGCCAGAGTCTTCTGAGAGTGTAAAGAGAGTTGTGTCCACTTTCCTCTTGAGAATCCGTTTTAAGTAGGAAAGAGCTCAATCTATCGTACCAAGCTCTTGGAGCTTGTTTCAGACCATAGGAGCCTTTGTAAGCTTATATACGTGATCCGGGAATGCATCATTCACAAAACTAGGAGGTTGTTTAACATAACTTCCTCAAAAAGGTATCCATTCAAGAAGGCAGACTTAACGTCCATCTGATAGAGTTTGAAACTTTGTGTGCAGCAAAGCTAGCAACATTCTGATAGCTTCCAATCTTGCGACTGGAGCAAAAGTTTCATCGTAGTCTATCCCTTCTTGTTGGTTGTACCCTTGAGCAACCAATCTGGCCTTGTTTCTCACGACTTGACCGTTTCATCAAGTTTGTTTCGAAACACCCATTTAGTCCCAATGACACTTTTGCCCTTGGGCTTTTGAGTTAGTTTCCAACTTGATTTCTCTCGAATTGGTCAAGTTCATCCTGCATGGCATTTACCCAGCTAGGATTATCTAACGCCTCTTCTATGGAGTCTGGTTCAATTCAGAAACCATAGCAAGATTGTGTAGTTCCTTCTAGTTCTTACGCCACGTTCTGGATCACCCAAGACTTCATTCTGAGATACGTTCTTCAGTCTCTTGAACCTCTAATTCCTTTAGGAGTAGGGTTCTGAGAAGGAGACACAGAAGGTTCTCTTTCTGAGTCATCAGAGGCTGACCTTCTGAGAATCTAAGTTCCATTGCATTTGGAGAAGTAGATTCTCTAGGTTCTGGAGCTTCGATGATGCTACTGGATTTATCTTTAGATGGAGATGGTTGTTCATGGGTTGGAAATCAGTCTCATCATCTATAAGAATTTTCTTTTTGGCTTTCTCAGAAGAGATGTTGAGTTTCTCAAACTCATCTTCTAAGTCTGCATCTTTCTGA
The DNA here is from genome assembly GCA_013621005.1 of Aeschynomene evenia. NCBI lineage: Eukaryota > Viridiplantae > Streptophyta > Magnoliopsida > Fabales > Fabaceae > Aeschynomene > Aeschynomene evenia. The sequence continues at coordinate 214,138 of RYYW01000087.1, read as the reverse complement.
GACATGTCCTTACTAAGTTCTTTGAACTTAATATGGATTGTCTCTTCAACACATTACTCCTTTTGTGTATACTCTGTAAGCTTTAGAGACTGAGGAGTATCCTAGGCAGCATCCATCATCAGACTTAGGATCAAACTTGGAGAGTTTGTCCTTTGTGTTGAGAATAAAACAAGAAGAACCAAATACATGGAAATAAGAAATGTTTGGTATTTTTTCTTCCATAGCTCGTAAGGAGTCTTTTTCAGAATTGGTCTCAGAAGACTCGATTCTGAATGTAGCATGAAGTGTTAACTGCTTCAGCTCAGAAACCTTTTGAAACTCCGCTTTCTAAGAGCATTGTTCTTGCCATCTCTTGAAGGCTTCGATTCTTTCTCTCAGCCACTCCATTTTGTTGAGGAGTTCTGGGAGATGAGAATTCGTGAGCAATGCCAGATTTTCACAAAACTTTTCGAAAGCATGATTCTCAATTCACCACTATGATCTGATCTTATGGTATGAATGTGAGATCCTTTCTGTTGAAACTCTTTTCGCAAATGCTTTGAACTTCTCAAAGTTTCTTCCTTAGAGGCTAGAAAGAAAACCAAGTGAATCTGGAGTAATCATCCACTATGACAAGACCATAGCGTTTTCCAGAAAGGGAAGCCGTTCTGGTTGTCCAAAGAGATCCATGTGGAGCAGTTCCAGTGGTTTCTGAGTAGAAATACCACTTTTACTGGGAAAGGAAGCCTTGGTTTGTTTCCCTCTTTCACAGAAGTCGCAGTTGCATCCTTCTGATACTTAATGCTGGGAAGGCCCTTTACAAGTCCTTTCTGAGAGAGTTCAGAAAGAAGTCTCATATGGGCATGACCAAGTTTCTTATGCCACAACCATTTGTCTTCTTGGACAGAGACAAGGCACTCCACGTTTTGATCCTTTAGATCATCCAGATGGATAACATAGATGTTACCAACACGTTTTCTTCCAGAACGATTTTGTCATTTGTGAGATTAATCACATGACAATACTTGGCATAAAACTCAACCTTTAAGCCTTTTGTCACAAAATTGACTAATGCTTAATAGATTGTGAGTTAAGCCATCGACCAAAAGTACATCTGAGATTTGGTGAGAGGAATCCTTACCAACATCTCCGATTGCAGTGATCTTCCCTTAGCACCATCACCGAATCGCACTGTTCCGCCTTTCTTGGGCTTGAGGCTTCTGAACCAGTGCTTGCTTCCAGTCATGTGCCTCGAGCAGCCACTGTCAAGGTACCACTGCTCATCGTGGTGGTGGAGCAGCGCTTGATGATGTACCTATAGTCACAAAGTTAATAGATTTAGGTACCCATTCTTTGTTGGGTCCTTGCTTGTTAGCTTTCTTGGACTTTGCCTTCTTTTCTTATAAGGGTTATGGTTTGAGAGTCAGAACCCTTTTGTTTCCCTTTTCAGAAGTACTTGCTTTCTGAGAAGTTTTACCCTTCTGAGAGGGGTTAGTCTTTCTTAGAAGGCTTTGCTTTCTGAGTTTCTTCTTAGCCTTCTGAGGCTTAGAGATTTTTCCTTTTTCCAACATAGGGCATTTTTCAGAACCATGACCACTCTTAAAACATGCAATGCACATGCGAGGTGACTTAGTTAAGAATGGATCAATATCATGTGGTTCAAAGACTTCTTCATATCCAAGACCGCTTTTGTCTTTATAGGGTCTTTGACCCCCAAGCAAAAGACTTAGCATCTTCTCACCATTTACCATCTTAACTAAGTCAGAGGTTAGAAGTTCATTTGTCTTTTGTAGTTCGATCATGGCCTTTTCAGCCTTCTCTACTATGATTGAAGACAAACTTTCTAATGCTTGATACAGGTCATGACTTTCAAGGTATCTACCTTTGAAGTCGTTTCTCTCAAGCCTTAGGTTCTGAACTTCTTGAGTTAGTCTTACATTTTCAGCTTCTAAATTTTTAAAAGATTTTTTGAGATCGCTGAAACTGTTAGCTAACTCGTTTGAGTCTTTCAGAAGATCATAATAAAGTTTTGAGAGCTCATCGTATGAATATGAAAGAGGAGGAGAATTTGGTACCTCTTCTGACTCAGATTCTGTTTCCAGAATGTAGTCAGTTCCTGCCATGAAGCAAACATTAGCTTCTTCTTCCTCACTTGCTGCTTCAGAAGCTTCCTCTTCTGAATCACTTCAGGTTGCAGCCATTGCCTTCTTTTTCCTTCTGGGAATGAATTTCTTCTTCCCTTTGTTTTGTGGACACTCCGTCTTGAAGTGGCCTTTTTCTCCACATCCAAAGCATATGGCATCTGAAGGCTTTGACTTTCCTTTCTTAGGAGTGAATTCCTTGCCTTTGTTTGGTCTCTTTCTCCAGGCTTTCTTCATTTTCTTTACTAGGAGAGAGATGTCATCGTCGTCAGAACTGAGCCTTCATCATTGTCAGACTCAGAAGCTTCTTCAGCTTTGAAAGCTTTGGAAGACTTTCTGACTTGACTGTTCAGAGCTAGTCCCTTCTGAGGTCTGGAGGAAGCGGATGGTCCTCCGAGCAACCCTTCCAGTTCGATCTCATGCGTTCTGAGCGAACCAAATAGTACATCCAAACCCAGCTGGTTTAGATCCTTGGCTTCCTGGATTGCTGTGACCTTAGGACGCCATTTTGCAGAAAGGCTTCTGAGGATTTTTCTTACCATCTCAGCGTTTGAGTAAGTCTTTCCCAAGACTTTCAGCTGGTTGATGATATGGAGAAATCTTATTGACATGCTGTTAATAGTTTCCTCAGGTTGCATGCTAAAGGACTCGTATTTGTGTACGAGCATTGAGATTTTCGTTTCCTTGACTTCGTCATTACCTTCGTGCAGCATATGAAGTCTTTCCCAAATCTCTTGTGTAGTATCACATGACACAATTTTGTCATATTCTACCTTGGGTAAAGCACAGAGGAGAATATACTTGGCTTTGAAGTTGAGTTGTATCTTCTCCTTCATCTCTTGAGTCCATTCGTCCTTAGGGACTCGTCTTGTATAGGTTCTGAGTGCTGGAGGTGCCACTCCTGTCTCAGCATCTGTTGCAACTACAGCGTCCTCTGTAATTGTCTGCAGAGGCTGATAGTCTCCATTCTCGATCCTATCCCATAAGACCAGACTGGTGTGCTTGATGAATAGCATCATCCTGTCACGCCAGTAGTCGAAGCTGTCTCCGAGAAACATCGGAGGTCTGTTTATTGAAGCCCCATCTGATATGAATGCAGCTGGTGAATTCATATTTCCCTTCGTGGATCTTTTTCCTTGACACTGCGAAGTGCTCAACCCCTTAAGGACCGAGCTCTGATACCAATTGAAAGTGTATGTGTGCACGAGAAGGGGGGGGGGGTTGAATCGTGCAAGTTTTAAAAATTACTTCTTAAAACTTTTACTTAGAAAGCTGTTTTTACTCAGAAGGTAGATTTTAAAGTTTGCAGCGGAAATTGCTTTCTGAGAAGATTAAGTTTCTGAGAACTTAGTCTTTCTGAGAAAGTTCCTTTCTGAGCAGTTTAAGAAAATGACTTTAAGTTAGAGATTCTTAAACGCTTTCTGATTTTAATCAATAAAGTTTTCACGAGACCTCTTAATTAAAATCGTGGTAGAGTTTTTCTCAAAGATTTATGCAAGTAAAGAGTAAGGGAGAAAAGCTTAACACAGAGAATTTTATACTGGTTCGGTTATAACCAACCTACTCCAGTCCCCAACCTTCAGTTGAGAGTTCTTGGATATTCTTCTTAAAGTGCCTTCCCAGACAACAATGCCTTTACCAAGTAAAGGACTTCCACCACTTCACAACCCGAAGTGGATTTCCTTGCCTCCAACACTAGAGGACTTCCTTGCCTTAATCACTTAAGGACTTTGAACTTTGCCTCAAACACCAGAGGAGTTAAACCTGTCTTCACACAAAGAAGGACTTAGCGTTTTTCGAATGTTGGTTTTGATCGAAAACAACTACCAAGACTAAGTTACAAAACCTAGTTTTACACTTAGTAGACTTCTAGAAATAACTTACACAAGGTAAGGATTTACACCAATAATGAACTAGAAGATTTTAGCAAAGTTCGAAAAACAACTTTTGAAAAATTGTCTTTCTAAGAAAAATTCAAGTTCGAAATATGATTTCAAATTGACAGAGTTTTTGCTTAGTTTGTTTAAGAATTTTTCGCGCTTGAGTTTCGTCAATTTACTCTGTAATTTGATCTCATATATATAGGCGTTAATGAGCCACGAATTTGAAGTTTCTCTTTGCTGATGTGGCTGTGTCCTTTTCAGAACGGCTCCCTGCTACAGTCAGCGCGAAATGAGGAACTTTTCATAACTGCACAGTGCGCGTGTTCCCACTTCCTTAGCTTGATGTAGTGAGCTTTCTGAGACTGCTTGCGATCCCTTGAGTCCAGACACTTGGTTGCTTCTGAGTCCAACTTTCTGAGAGTTGTACGGACTTCTGAGGCGAACCTTCTGAGGGAAGACTCTTCTGAGAACTACTAGTCGCAAGGTCTTCTGAGACCCTTCTGAGGCGACAGTGTTCTTTCCTCAGAAACATGTTTTCACCTTCTGCGCTTCTGAGACATCCTTTCTGATATCTTTGGCGCTATGATTTTATCAATTGATCTCGAGGCTACTTGATGTTTTGTCTTTGGTCTTTACTCATGGTATTGCAATAATTTAAAGCTTTCTGAGACACTTAGCGCACATATTAGCAAAACCTTAAGTAAAATTTTTATACTTATGGCTTACCTTGTTATCATTAAAACTTTCATAGCTCTAAGAGAATTATGCCTAATTCTCTCAGAAGGGTTCTGGAGCTTACACAAGGTTCCTAAATAGTTTCACATTGATTCCCAGAATCCAACAACCTTTATTTGCAAAATTCACATTTTTTCCTTGATTTTTCTGCATTTTTCGATTTTTTTTTTGAATGAGCTCCTCATCTCAATTCCTTTGGTAATTGAAATGAGGTGGACAAGAAAATAACAAAAGACCACTTATGTACAAAAGCTACCCTTACAGTAACATTCCCATACCTTACAATTTATTCCAGTGCACAATTTAACCCAATTTCCCCACACTTAAGACCTTTGCCCAATAATCAAACCATGTCCTCCTAGTTTCTCAGAAGGGATTTTTCATTGTTTTTCTGTCTTTGGCTTGTAATGAGCTTAGTAACAAAAAAGGGATAAAGGCTCAAATTGGCTACAAACAATGGGAATTGTGTATAGGTTGGCTATTTGGCTAAGTGGCTTTTAGATATAAAACAAAAATCATGCCTCAATCACACGCAACATGTATAAAACGCAAAACAAGAATCAAGCAAATTCAGGAATAACAAATACAAGTGTGTGTGTGCCCAGAGAAAGAAAGTGATCAGTTGATGTATATAATCACAGTTAAGGCCAAAGTCTCACAGGTAATCCAAACAACCAAACGGAGATAACACAAACAATTCAAACTCATATGGAATAATTATGCCAACATTTCTGAGTTAAATTCAAAGGGTAAAGCAATTTCAGACCAAAAGGTGCTATAAGGAAAACTACCCAATCATCTACCTAAAAACACATAAAAACAAAAGAAAACAAAACAAAAGAAAAAGAGTTAGGCATGAAAATATTTACAAAAGCCAATTTTTCAACACCCTCCCCACACTTGAATGAGACACTGTCCCCAGTGTCAACTATTAAAAGAATAGAGACAAGGGTATAGAAAAGACCTGCAGAGGACTCAATCGTGCAGAGCCGCTGGGGCGAGGTACGCGCGCTAGGGCGCTGAGGTCGTGTCTTCGCGTGCGCTAGAGCGTGATATGGGCGCTAGAGCGCGGGTCTGCTGCACTTTTCATGACAGCTGATGTGCTGCGAATGGCTTGTCGATTGGCTAACTAATTAACTGAAAACAAATGTTAATAAATGAGAAAACAATAAAGAAGAAACTATCTTAAGTGCAGAAATTAAAATTTTTGGTGGGTTGTCTCCCCCAAGCACTTTGCTTTAACGTCCCTAAGTTGGACGTTTGGTCAGCCCCTCTCAGGGCGGTTTATGCTTGAATTGATCTAGGACCTTCCACCATGGTGTGCCTTCCATACCTCCACCGGGATCCCATGAGAAGTGAACCACTCCAAAGAGAATGATCTCTTTCTTATTTCGGGACCCAAGTGTTTTGATCCTTAATTTGCCCCTTGAAGCACAACACTCCTTCCTGCAAAAGGCATCCCTAAAACCAACAAAATCAAGTGAGGAGGGATGAAAGTCCTCACAAGATGGGTTAGAGAAAAAAAAATTTAAATTAGTTAGCTTCCAAGAAATTTGAGCTCGAGAGGATACCAACACCCCACAAAGGGTAAGGAGTTGAGCATCAGTCTCGAGACAAGCATACTCATGAGGCCCAAGAGCAAATGAGAAGGGTCCCAACGGTTGCCTTGAAACAACGGGGGATGAGGTGGTGGAATCCATGATTTCCTCCTTGCACGCCTCGTCAATTCCTCCTAGTGAGGGAATCTCTGCAGGGACTCCACACTCAAAGAACTTTCGACGCAGAACTTTGCTGTTCTGCGAACAACAAGTTCTATGGATGCAAATGCTGGATGTGATGCAATGTACAGATGAAATATGCAGTATGCTATGTAATGCAATGCAAAAATATTTATTTTTTTAAAGAAACAAAGAAAAACGATTATGTACAATATGCACAAATCACACAACTAGAGATTACTTTCATTGCCATTCCCCGGCAACGGCGCCAAAAATTTGAAGGTTGTTGTCGCAACTCCCATAAATTTAATCATTTATAAAACCAAGTTCCGCTAATATAGTTTAGTGGAAACCAGGGTCGTCTCTCACAAGGAATGGCTAAGAGAGCAATACGCAAAACTAGTTGTATGAAGGTTGTCACAAGTTGGGGGTTTTTGTTTGGATGCAAGGGAATTAAATTAGAATAATAAAAAGCAGTGGTTTATGAGGTAGAACATTCATCGAGGTTTTTATCATTGGCTACAAAAGAATGCATGAGTTGATTAATTACGCCGGAGTTAGATCTAACTCCTTTGTTGTGATTCTAATGATTAATTGACTAGAATGAGATTAATCAGTGAGATCTCACTTTTAGTTTTACTTTCAACAATTGTTAAAGCCAATCACATTAATCTAATTAAAGAGACTAATCAGCCAATTAATTAATCATTACCAAATCCTGATATGTCATGCATCAATTAATCAATTAACACATAAACACATGCCAATGAATTAGCCTAACTCAATCGAGTAAGCCAAGACAAAGGGGTTAAACACACAATTTAAGATCTCAATTTATATGCCAAGGTTTGATAATGAAAACTTATGCAAGATTAAGAACAAAGCCTCAATTTACCCCAATGATGTTCACACCCTCATAAACCACCAAGAGACTAAGTTACTCATGGAGGAAATAAAAGGGCAGAAAATAAATTGGAATTAAAAGCAAAGATGAAATGAAGCAAGTAAATAACTTGAACAATAAAGAATAAATTAAAGATGAAATGAAGCAAGTAAATAACTTGAACAATAAATAACTTAAATGCAAGTGGAAAGATGGAAAACAAATAATTGAATTAATTAAAGAGTAACTTATAAAACCCAAAGGGCTAGACGAATAACGTTGGGAATACAATGAAGAAGCTAGAGCTAAACTAGGAAAAAGATGGAATCTTAATGGAGAAAATTAACTCTAACTAAACCTAGGGTTGAAAGTAAGTAAAGCTATGAAAGTAAGAGTAGGAATGCAGAGGTGTGAAGACGTGTGTTGTTTCTGATGCATTAGCCTTCTTTAAATAGAGTGAGCAGCCTCCAAACCCTAGCTAATTGGGCCCCTAGCTCGGCCTTGCAGATAGGTCTCTACTGTAACAGAATTGCGGCGCGGCGCTGGGGCGCGTATAGCTCGCTAAGGCGCCAGTGCTGTGCACGTGATGGATTAATTCCAAATTAATTCCAAACTGTATTAAATATAATAAAATGCTAAAATGGAGCAAAGAATTGCATACAATCATTCAAATTAAGGGCATAAAATATTGGCAAAAACCACGTTATCAAGTCTGTGATATATCTTACTGGGACGTTAGTCCTAAGGCCGGGCGGAGCCCCATGATACAACCTACTGGGACTTGGATCCTAATGCCGGGCAGCACCCGTGAGCCATGCCGCTTGCCGAGGCGACGAGAATCATTGGTCGGACTGCTCACCGAGGCGAAGAGAATAATCGGTTAGTGTCGCTCACCGAGGCGAAGAGAAAAATCGGCTATGACCGCTCACCGAGGCGAAGAGAAAAATCGGCTACGACCGCTCACCGAGGCGAAGAGAATAATCGGTTAGTGCCGCTCACCGAGGCGAAGAGAACAATCGGTTTTGACCGCTTGCTGAAGCGAAGAGAATAATCGGTAGTGTTGCTCGTTGAAGTGAAGAGAATTAACGGATGGACATACGATGAATGTCTGGATTGTTGATATGCTTGTGATGGTATGATTAGATGCCCGGGAGATGAGTGTGCATTCGCAATGAATGAGGGAAACACGAGAACTTAGAGAGACCCTAGGTTCCCTTATAAACGGATCAGTAAGATGTTTGAACCAGTCAAAGTAAGGACTCCGCCTTTTTAGAAAGTGAAGTACCGTTTTATACCCGAGTATTACTTTGACCGGCTAGAATCGATGTTTTCGAGCACGTAGATCCGTGTGCTCTGTGTAACTCACTAAGACGACCCCCGTCTTATTCTATTTCTTTCAATGCTTCGATTCTAGGGTATCGCAGAGAAGCAGGTAGTCGTCACTCCCTTCATGACCAACGGTGAATGGCTTGCTTAGGCGAGCTACATATCGGTCGCCGACGTCGTGATCGTGATCTCTACCGTCCTGGGGTATTTCAGTTCCTCATCCCGGAGCTTATGATGAAACACCCCACTTCATGATTTTGATCTTGATTCCATCCTCGCCCCGACAACGATGCCGCGATGGGGGACAACGAGACAAAGGAGTTCAACTTAGAGCCGGAAGTAGATTATTCCTTCCTGGAGAACCCAGAGGTAGAGTCTCCAGCAAAGGAACCTGAGGTACTTAAGACCAGTGATGGGCGAAAGCCAGAGAGGAGATTGAGCGAGCCAGAATCGAGCGATCTGTGATGCAGCCAACTCAGCCTCTTTATGTTCTTGATATTAGACATTTTGTATACGATTTTCCCTTGTATCTTCCCTGGCCGAGCAAGTATTGTTCACATAGTCTGTACATTATGTATATATATTTATCCTTGGCCATTTTGTTTATCCATATACGACTTGGGTCAAGGTTTTCTGTATTCATTTTGATTAACTATGAGCAGTTCCTTCAGATATATTATTGTATATTTATAAGACAGGAATCTCGTGACAATCAGATACTTCAATATTGCACACACACATGTTTATATATTGGTTTTTTATGGCCACGTATATATGGGTCCCCATTTATATTCCTGTCATCTATCTATTGCTATTCTAGACGCTCTTCTAGGATATCTATTCGTGCAACGAATTCTGATTGGTCATGACTCTTGAGTTTCGATACCAACGTTTATTCATCATAGATGGCTGTAAAAAAAATATATGGGGTTTTTGGGTGTATGTAACATGTCAAGGTGTTAATTATGTTCATCGCATAGTTAACAAATTGGGATGTTACATTCCGCAAAGCCCTTACTTTTATATCGTGAACGAATTGCGAAAATTTTACTCCCACCTATTTTCCGCGTATATATATTTTATATACAAAGATAAAATATGATAACAGAAGGTAACCCTTATGAAATATCCTAAAATGACTTAAGCATTAAGGGCTATCTAGTAGGGGGTTACATTTTGGTATCAGAGCAGGTCTATCCTACAGGGCTTGGGGTAATGGACCTGTTATGCTATTATAGCATGTACGGTAGCTATGTCATGCGTAAAGCCTCTTATGTGTCTTAGTTAGTGTTGGGGTGCATGACCGTTTTGCTTGACTGTCAGAGTAACTGTGCATACCTAGCATTGATATGGAGCCTGATCAACTCGATGTTGATTGTTTTCTGTGCACAGGGACATGGCACCTAGCAGACGTATTAGGAACGTTTCTTCCACCATGAACAACCAAGGAGCTCCAGCAAGGACATCTCATGGCAAGAAGCACGTGATGCAGTGCAAGAGTCATCATAGGCAGTCTGATTGTTACAGTCAGGAAGAGGGTTCTCAGCACCTGCGAGTCTCCGGTTCCTGTGAGGTTAATTCCCTCATGTATGCCGGGTCTCCCGATCCGAGTGTGACTATCAAATGGATCCTCAAGATGGAAGAGGTGGCTACAGATATGTCATATCCAGACGAACAGAAGGTTGCGCATGCCGCCCTTATGCTAGTGGCTGAAGCTGGAGTTTGGTGGTCAGATGTGTGTAAGGTCTTGGAGGTTGTCGGTACCTCCATTGGTTGGGAACAATTCAAGGTCCTCTTTCACGAAAAGTATCTTCCAGAATCAATCATGCACGCCAAGGAAAGGTAGTTCCTCGCACTACAACAGGGTACGATGTCAGTCTCAGAATATACTAAGAGGTTCAGCGAGTTGATTAAGTTCTCTCGTTTTCCGTCGAGTGATTTGGTTGAGGCCACCAGATGCAACAGGTACTTCTGTGGGTTGAGGCCTGAGCTACGAAGCATGGTGATTCCCTTGGAGATTCGGGAGTTTCCTGTTTTGGTGGCAAGGTGTTGTGCTCTGGAGAGTGTCTTGGAAATGATCAAGTACACCGAGACTGAAGAAGTGGTAGCGAGCGTAGACCCACCAGGCCAGAGTTCACAGTCTACGCGCCAGCCCCGCACCCGTTTTTAGCCCTATGGTCAGTCACTAAGGACCAAATCTCATCCTCGACCACAACAGCAGCATAAGCGCCCAACCGTAATAGCACCCCGGGCGTTACCCGCCCCACTACGATGTGCCACGTGTGGCAAGCTTCACTCTGGGGCTTGTCGCTTCGGCCAGGACGTCTGTTATCGCTGCGGTCAGTCAGGCCATTATGTCAAGGATTGCAGAGGTACCGATCGACAACCTTCTTCTTCCTTGATGCCACAATATCAGGGTCGCGTGTTCACGGTCAGTGCAGAGAACGCGGAGCGGTCAGACAATCTTATCAAGGGTAAGCCTTTTATTTTGAGTATTTGGATCATATGCAGTTTGCTCTTGTTTGTTACGGTGATAACTAGCCTTAATCACCATTGTTTGAAACCCATTTAGTACGTGAGTACGGTGGGAATTGTGCGATGCATGTCTAGGTCTGAAGCTAAGCGACTTGTAGTTTTGTTAAAGCCTAGTTGAGGTTAGTTAGGGATAGTCAACCTTAGTTAAGAGTGGACTGCCTTGGCTAGTTAACCATGGATGGTTACTCATCTCTGGTTGATCTTGGCCTCCATATGATTTTCTGTGTGTTAATCACACTCTTGTTTTGTTTGGAAAATAAAGTGAAAAGTGTTTTTCGAAAAGGGTTTTACATGTGAACGAAAAGACCTGTTTTCCCAACTTGTTTTCAGCCCATGTTTTTGAGAAGATGTCGGGCGAATCGATTTTAATAATCAAGAGTGTTTTTGCTTCGACCTCTTTCACAGCCACGATGGGATAACTCTTAGGAATGATCATGTCCTTCTAGTTGAACCCTTTTTCCTTTTAGGCATACCTTACGTCCTCACATACATTGATAGATGTAAGCCTTCACACCTCTAGGTACTCTCTCTCGTACATTAAAACATATGAGCCCTTGCACCATTATTAGGTTCCCGTTGTGAACACCGTAATTTGTCTATCTCTTTTTATCTTTTTCTACAGTAAATTTAAAATCATCTTTTTTGACTCATTACTCTTTCTTGTCTAGAATCTTTTTTTAATATATATAAAAAAAAATTTCAGCAACCTTTTTCGTTTGTAATTCATCTTTTTGTTTGTAAATCATTTCTTGGTTTCATTTCTAAAATTAAAAAAAAAAACAAAAAAGAAAGAGACAAGAATAATTAACGTCTTGGTTGAAAGAATCCATGTCTCTGTGGCTCAAGAGGTTGAGTTCCACAATAGACCAAGAGCTTCCCAATGAGGTTGTTAGGCAGAAGATATTAGAGTTTTTCAATGCTTCTGTTGGTCTAATTAAAGAACATGACAAGAAATTGAAAAGGATAAATAGAGGAGAGGAATGATCATTCAGGGGGGCAGACGGATTTTTACCAGTATCACACAAAGAGAGCCACCATACATAACACATACATTCTACGTTCTGGAAAATTCATTGAACAAGTGCAGAGGAAATAAGGTATACAAATTACATATTTATTTACACATTCAGAATGCATTATGATAATGAATTTGATCAATCCGAGTCCAGTTTAATTACACATCTTTTTGCTAAAAAATAAAAAAATATATAAGATTTACATCTTCATCATCATCACCATTGTCATCATCATCTCACCATCTTCACCATCATCATTATCTAAAACAAAAAATAAGAAAAAAGAAAATAAAATCAAATAGAAGTAATAACAAAAGAAGCAGAAAAGAACTTACCTCCATCACCACAAACCGCGATGGCAGTGTCGGAGACAACAACGGCGGTGGCAGGGAAACAAGCAGCAGTGGCGGCAGAGGCCCGAAGCAGTAGAGCCGCCACCACCGCGCAATCTCCCTCTCTCTTCTCCGCATGGCAGAGGCGGCGCATCAGGCCGCGGCCCTGGCGGGGCCAAGCAGCTGCAGCAGCCGCAGAGGGCGCGGCTCACCCTTCTTCTCCGACGCCGGCATCCCCTCCGCCCTTCACCGCCTCTCGATCTCTCTCTGTTTCTCCTTCTCTCTCTCTCTCTCTCTTCGCGACGCGGCGCCTCATAGCCGCGAAGCCCGCGACCTTCTGCTTCCAGCGGCGGCGCCCAACGCCGCTCCCCCTACGACCGCGGCGCCCTGCACCCGCGATGGCCGCGGCCTACCCTTCTCCCTTCTCTTTCTCTCCTCTCACCTTAATTCTCTCTCAAAAAATGAAAACCCTAATATAAGGTGTGAGTGGGTGTTAGTAACCGTGTAGTGTATGTGTGTTGTGTTTTATTATTTTTATTATTATTATGATTATTATTATTATTATTATTTGCATTATTGTTGTTACCATTATTATTATTACTGTTATTGTCACTTTTGTTGTTATTATTAGTATTATTACTATTATTAATTATAAAAAATGATGATGGAGTAATAGATATTACCTTTATCATAAGGTTTATTGAGTAGTCAAGTACTAACTTAAACCTTACAAAAATATTTTCTTCATAAAAAAAATAAAAAAAAAATAACAATTATTTTGATAGAACTACGTGAGCTTTGAATTTCTCATTGTACCGGAGGATACGTAGGACCAGGTATCACCTGTCAAGCTCAACTTTTATTTTTCCATAATTTTGTGTTTGATGTTTGTTGTTAATATTTGTGAATATATTATCGTCATTTGTTTTTATCTTTATATTTTTTGTATAAAAATAAAAATATATATATAAATTCAAAAAATACAAAAAAAAATATATTTTTAAAGTTATTAACTCATTTGCACAACTAATTCAAGGTACCGTCTTAGGACGGATGTACTAGGGGTGCATAAGATTACATTCTTATCCTTCCCTATGCATAACCGACTCCCGAACTCAAATCTGGTTCCAAAGACCATCTTTTTTTCTTATAATGGGTATTTCCATAGTTTTCCCAATTAAATAAACTGTGGTGGCGACTCCAATATTTTCAACAATTTTTAATTTCTATTTTGTTGTCCCGTCGCGATCCTGGTTGCGACAGATGGCGACTCCACTGGGGACACTGTGAGAGTCAGGCCTATCGTGATTAGTTATGCAAATTAGTTGTAACTTTTGTTCCTTTTTTATTCATTTATTTTATTGTGTTATTTATTTTTCATTATTATTAATTGAACTGTATATACCTGTTTGCTTGAATCTTAGGGTAGAAGATTTCATTTTGTATATATATATATATTTTTTCTATTTCATTATACTTTGTAGAAATAAATATGGTGTTAGAGCGAAAATGTTAAGATGCCCCCTGCACACAGTTCTCTTATGCTTACCCTACACTTGTTGGACTCTATACCCGAGCCTGTGAGACGCGAGAGTAGGATGTTTCCTGACTTTGTCATTGAGGGGCTTTATGCTCACATGATAGTTGTTGGGATACCACTCAGATTGTTACTAACTTAATTGGTTGGCCATATTGAGAGGATATATACCTCCTTATGATCAATTCAAAAGTTAGGACCTTATCTCATATGTAAGGGCAATCTGAGAACTATAACCTTTAGATGTGAAGGCCATAAATTCTTTTTATCACTCTTTTCTTTACAAACACCCTTCACATTTAATTGATAAGTGTTTGGCTAATATTTGCATGACATGCATATGCACATCATCCACATGTTAGGAGTCATTTTGTCTAATAGTTCATGTCCATCCTTGTGCTAAAAGGTCACCATTAATTCTTTCCAAAATGGAAGACACCTTGAACAACATTAGCAATGTGAATGGTTGGAGGAAAAACATCAAGGTCACTGTGACTAGCAATAACTTAAAGAAAATACAAGAATTGGCCAAATCCATGCCTCATCAAGCTCGGAGTGAATTCAAGAAAAGATACGGGGGCATTTTGGAATTACTCTTCATCCCGGTTGAACCAGCAGTGTTAAGTGCCCTCTCACAATTCTGGAAACCTTCACTCTCTTGCTTTGAATTACTTGAACTAGACACCACCCCTACAATAGAAGAATATGCAATTATGATCAGATTGCCTATACGAGAAGGAATCAACGTATATTCTTACCAAGGGTGCTACGTCACTGAAGGAAAGATCGCGAAGCTCATGGACATCCCACTAAACCAAATAGAAATGGAAGAAAGAGGGTCTGTTCGGGGGATAAGAAGAAGTTTCTTAGAGATACGACTGGATGTTTTAGCCCAACGAGGGAGTTGGGATATGTTCAACCTGACCCTAGCCCTCTCAATCTATGGGCTGATTCTGTTTCAATTCACACCAAACTTGGTAGACCAAGCCGTCATGGATGTATTCTTCAAATTTCATTTGCAAGGTCAGAATCATGTCCCTGCCATACTAGCAGATACATTCCTCTCCTTAGGGGTGTGTCAGCAAAATAATGATGGAAGGCTACGATACTGTACTCAAATGTTATACGTGTGGTTCATGACTCACGTTTATGCTGACAGACGAAGCAGGCCATTCACCGATGCCTTAACGAGTTTTCATCGCATCACAATAAAAAAACAAAAAGCAGAGGCGTGGAAACAAGAGTTTTTAAAAATCCCACTGGCTGCTTTTAAATGGGTCTGTCCTTGGTTTCATAGTGAGAGGGTCATTTTTAGTTGTGGCAGCTTCAACAATGTACCTCTGATGGGGTCAAAAAGAATGTTCATTTTATGCGCCTACCTTGGTGCTTAGGCAACTCCATTTTACTCAGACAAAGCATCAAGAAGATCATCTCACTGAATGGTGTTTCTTATACCAGAATGACCAAAGCACAAGAAAACAAGAAGAGCTAATTAGGGCTGCATGGAAAGATGTCAGATTCGTGGGCAAGAATGAACTCGGCCAACGAAGAGCAACTTCCTCCAAAGAATACCGAGAATGGATGAAGAAAAGAATTGGTCCAGGCTATAGTCCTAAGAAGACAACCCTAAAGGTGTATTTGTGCACGAGAAGGGGGGGGGTTGAATCGTGCAGGTTTAAAAAATTACTTCTAAAACTTTTCTTAGAAAGTTGTTTACTCAGAAAGATGATTTAAGCGTTTGCAGCGGAATGAACTTTCTGAGAAGGTTAAGCTTCTGAGAACTTTATCCTTTCTGAGAAAGTTCCTTTCTGAGAAGTTTATGAAAGTGATTTAAAGTTAATTTAACTTGAACGCTTTCTGATTTCAACCTTATAGGTTTTCACAATTCTGATTAAGTTAAAAACGTGTTTGTTGGTTTTCTTAGAATGTAAGAGTTGAGGGAAGAAAAGCTTAACACAGAGAAATTTTTATACTGGTTCGGTTCTAACTAACCTACTCCAGTCCTCAACCTTCCGTTGAGAGTTCGTTAGATATTCTTCTTATCGTGCCTTCTCAGACAACACTGCCTTTACCACGTAAAGGACTTTCACCACTTCTCAATCCAAAGTGGATTTCCTTGCCTCCAACACTAGAGGACTTTCCTTGCCTTAACTTAATTAAGGGCTTTACCTTGCCTCACAATAGAGGACTTTGCTTGCCTTAAACACTTAAGGACTTAAACTTGCCTCAAACAATTGAGGACTTAAAACTGCCTTCAAACAACGAAGGACTTAGCGTTTTTCGAAAATTGTTTTTGCTTCGAAAACAAACTACTAAGATTAAGTTACAAACTTAATTTGCCCTTAGTAGACTTCTAGATTTAACTTACAAATGTAAGAATTTACACCAATACAAGACTAGAAGATTTTTGCAAAGTTAGAAGAACAATTCCGTAAAATTGTCTTTCTGAGAAAGTTCTAAGTTTTCGCAAATGATTTTCAATTCAACAGAGTTTTGGCACGTTTAATCAAGAGTCTTTCGCGCAAGAATTTTGTCACAATTCTCTGGAATTGAACTCATATATATAGGCATTAAAGATTCGCGAAATTAGAAGCTTTCACTTTGCTGATGTGGCTGTCTCTGGCTCAGAACGGCTCCCTGAAATAGTCAGCGCGAAATGAGGGACTTTTCTGACTTGTACAGTGCGCGTGTTCCCACTTTCTTTGCTTGCTGTTTTGAGCTTTCTGAGAATGAATGCTTCATCCATTGAGTCTTGACACTTGGTCGCTTCTGAGTCCAACTTTCTGAGAAATGTACGGACTTCTGAGGCGAACCTTCTGAGGGAAGACCCTTCTGAGAACCACCATTCGCAAGGTCTTCTGAGACCTTTCTGAGGCGACAGTGTTCTTCTCTCAGAACTTCACTTTCACCTTTTGCGCTTCTTGAGCATCCTTTCTGATGTCTTTCACGCCATGATTTCTTCTTGTAGTTCATAAGGTTACTCGTTGTTTGTCTTGATCTTGCTCATGGGTTTGCATAAATTTAAGCTTTCTGAGACACTTAGCACACATATTAGCAAAACCTTAAGTAAAATTTTTATACTTATGACTTACTTTATTATCATTAAAAATTTCTATCTCTCTAAGAGAAATATATCAATTTCTCTCAGAAGGGTTCTGGAGCTTACAATATCCCCCTTTTTGATGATAACAACTTAAGTCTTAAGATAATAATTTTGCTTAAGTTCTGAAGTGTTTCTGATTAAGTTCACAACTTACTCAGAAGGCACTTTTGCTTTCTTAGAAACTAACTTAGCTTTCTGAGAGAAGGCTTTGTTATTTTCTTAGAAGACTTTGATAATCAACAGATATATATGCAATGTATGAGTACTATTTTAGATTATCAGATTTATAGCATGTATTTCTAGATGATTAAGTATGTGAATTTCAGAAATACCACGCTAATGAAACAAGAGATGCCAAAAACATGAATAATTTTTCATTAAATTCCAAATGGGGTTACAAGCAAAATTTTTGGCTCCCCCTAAATCTGTTACTCCCCCTACATCCTAGGTACTCCCCCTAAATCCCAGGCCTAGTTGTTTATATAGCCAAAATATTATCTATTTTTCTTTTCCGCCTTTGTTACATCAGAAAGGGTGGCTAACATAAACACCATCACGGACTTAGAGCTACGGCTTCCTAGCTATATAGCGGAGAAGTCTGCAGATTTCCATCTGAACCTCAGCTTAATTAGCGCCTAGAGGGCATTCTGGAGGTATCTCATGTACTGAATCAGAAGGCTGATTAGAAGATGATGGAAAAGATGGAGGAGGACGAGAGACTTCAGCCTCAAGTACAGCATCTATGATATCTAACTTTTGATATTCTCGAAGAGATTCTCCTTCTTCTTCAGCGTTTTCTTCAGCGTAGGGCTGCTTCTGAGTGTCCTCAGAATCTTGAACTAGCTCCACAGTGTTCGTTGGTTGACCCATTGTCTCTGATCTCTGATCTTCATCTGGTATTTTGAAGGTAGACATCTGTTGGTGCATTGCTTCAATTATATTTTTCTTCATGGATTTACCCAAGAGAGGTGAATTAATTCCTTCTTTTCCGTCATGAGGGGTAAATTCACTTATCGAATCTGATACAGAGGGAGTTGGACCAAGCTGAAGAGGAGATATCTTGATCAAATTAAAGTATTGCTCCTGAATCTCCTTGTGTGGGTCTTGGTTTGGCTGACTCCCTTCCGAATAACACTCAGTAACAATTGTTTCTGAGACATGAGTAACCTCAGTAGCTGTTTCTGAGCTTGGTTCAGCGTTGGTAGCTTCTTTGTTTTTCCCTCGATCTTGCTTGCATTTCCTTTTGGCTGCTTTTGCTTCTGTTTTCCTTTTTCCGATTGAGATTTGATCAGACGACTTTTCCTCAGAGTCTTCAGCCAAGATAATCACCTTTGGTTCCTTCTGAGAGACCTTCTGAGGAATCTCAGAACCCATGCTTCTTTTTACAGAAGATGAGTGAGTACCTTTCTTCATCTTTTGTTTACCATCAGACGAGTGAGTTTCCTTACTCATTCTCTTATTACCACTGAAGGCAGTTATGTGAGGATGAGATTGAGGTTTAAGATAGAGAAGAGAGTTAGATGGAAGAAAAGGGATGAGGTGAGAAGAGAATTTGACAGCGTTTTGGGTGAATTTTGAGTAGCAAAAAGCAATTTTAGGACAAGACTTTGTGATTTTTATAGAGCAGGTAGGAAGTAGCCGTTGCAGTATTTAATTCAAAAGTTACCATTGGTAACTAATCTCTTGGAAAGCATACTTCTGAGTAAGTGGTCCTTCTGAGAGTATGGTCTTCTGAGAGACTTATCAGAAGACTTCCTTTCTGAGAGGTGAGTCTTCTGAGAGATGATTTTCCCAGAACGTGATTTCTTGATATTTTGCTCAGAAGCATAGCTCTAACCTATCTGTCTCAGACTCCAAGCTTAGGACTAAGGGGAGTTTCTAAGAAGATATTTTTCTGAAATTAAACACTTAGAAACGTCTTAGATTAAGAAGCCCTTTCAGAACATTAAAACGATCCTCTAGTAAGGGCTTTGTGAATATATCTGAGATTTGATCCTCAGTATTCACAAACTTGATTTCAACATCACCTTTTTGCACATGATCCCGAATTAAATGATGTTTTATATCTATGTGCTTGGATCGTGAATGCTGAATAGGATTCTTAGCTAAGTTAATTGCACTAGTATTATCACAAAGAATGGGAATTTTCTCATACCTTAATTGATAATCACGCAATTGGTTCCTTATCCAAAGCATCTGAGTGCAGCAATTTGCTGCTGATACATACTCAGCTTCTGCTGTTGATAGAGCAATGGTGTTCTGCTTTTTACATGACCATGTAATCAAGCATTTTCCAAAGAAATAGCAGCATCCGCTTGTGCTCTTGCAATCAATCCTGTCTCCTGCATAGTCACCATCACAATATCCTACAACATCAGAGGAACAACCTTTCTCGTACCATAACCCAAGATTAGTAGTTCCGATCAAATATCGCAAAATTCTTTTAACAGCAGTTAAGTGAGATTGCTTAGGCTTTGATTGAAATCTAGCACAAATGCCAACACTTAGTTACTTTATGAGACTTTCTCACCATAGAGAAGAGAGTCAATCATGCCACGATAGTTACTTTATGAGACTTTCTCACCATCTTCATCCAAGTCTATTACCTCAGAAGGATGCATGGGAGTGCTCATAGGCTTGGCTTTATCCATTAGAAACTTCCTCAGAAGTTCTTTGGTATATTTCTCTTGATGTATAAAAGTCCCTTCTGACTCTTGCTTGATTTGCAATCCTAGGAAGAATTTGAGTTCTCCCATCATGCTCATCTCGAATTCACCTTGCATAAGCTTGGAGAATTCTTTGCATATGCGTTCATTGGTTGCACCAAAAATTATGTCATCAACATAAATTTGGACAATCAAGAAGCCAGAGTCTTCTGAGAGAGTGAATAGTATAGTGTCTACTTTCCCTCTAGAGAATCTGTTGTTAAGTAAAAAGGAACTCAATCTATCATACCAAGCTCTAGGAGCTTGTTTTAGACTATAGAGAGCCTTAGTTAACTTAAATACGTGTTCTGGGAATATATCATTCACAAAATCGGGGGGTTGTTTTACATAAACTTCCTCAGAAAGGTATCCATTCAAGAAGGCAGATTTTACATCCATTTGATAGAGTTTGAAGCCTTTATGTGCAGCAAAAGCTAGCAACATTCTAATAGCTTCCAATCTTGCGACTGGAGCAAAGGTCTCATCATAATCTATTCCTTCTTGTTGGTTGTACCCTTGAGCAACCAATCTGGCTTTATTTCTCACAACTTGACCATTTTCATCAAGTTTGTTTCGAAACACCCATTTAGTCCCAATGACACTTTTGCCTTTGGGTTTCTGGGTAAGTTTCCAAACTTGGTTTCTCTCGAATTGGTCTAGTTCTTCCTACATGGCATTTATCCAGCTAGGATCATCCAACGCTTCTTCTATGGATTCGGGTTCAAGTTCAGAAACCATAGCAAGATTCGTGTAGTTCCTTCTGGTTCTCACACCATGTTCAGGATCACCCAAGACTTCATTCTGAGAGACATTTTTCAAGTCTCTTGAACCTTTATATCCTTTAGGAATAGGGTTTTTGAGAAGTCGACACAGAAGGTTCTCGTTCTGAGTCATCAGAAGCTTGGTTTTCTGAGAATCTAAATTCCATTGATGTTGGAGAATTAGATTCATCAGGTTCTGGAGCTTAAATGATGCTTTTAGATTTCTCTTTAGATGGAGAAGGCCTTTCCATAGATTAGAAATCACTCTCATCATCTATAAGAATTTTCTTTTTGGCTTTCTCAGAAGAGATATTGAGTTTCTCAAATTCATCTTCTAAGTCAGCAACCTTCTGAGGCAAGTCCTTACTAAGTTCTTTGAACTTAATATGGATTGTCTCTTCAACACATTTGCTCCTCTTGTTGTAGACTCTATAGGCTTTAGAGACAGAGGAATATCCTAGGAATACTCCATCATCGGATTTAGGATCAAACTTAGCTAGTTTGTCCTTTGTGTTGGGTATGAAGCATGAAGAACCAAAAACATGAAAATAGGATATGTTGGGTATTTTGTTCTTCCAAAGCTCATAAGGTGTTTTCTTCAGAATTGGTCTCAGAAAGACTCGACTCTGAATATAGCATGGGGTGTTTACAGCCTCTGCCCAAAAACCTTTTGAAAACCCACTTTCTAAGAGCATTGTTCTTGCCATCTCTAGAAGGCTTCGATTCTTTCTCTCAGCCACTCCATTTTGTTGAGGAGTTCTAGGAGAAGAGAATTCGTGAGCAATGCCCAGATTTTTCACAAAACTTTTCAAAAGCGTGATTCTCAAATTCACCTCCATGATCGGATCATATGGTATGAATGTGAGAGTCTTTTTCATTTGAAACTCTTTTCGCAAAAGCTTTGAATTTTTCAAATGTTTCTTCCTTAGAAGCTAGAAAGAATACCCAAGTAAATCTGGAATAATCATCCACTATGACAAGACCATAGCGTTTTCCAGAAAGAGAAGTCGTTCTAGTTGGTCCAAAGAGATCCATGTGAAAGAGCTCAAGTGGTTTCTGAGTAGAGATTCCACTTTTGCTTGGAAATGAGGCTTTGGTTTGTTTTCCCTTTTCACATAAGTCGCAAGTTGCATCCTTCTGATACTTAATGTTGGGAAGACCTTTTACAAGTCCTTTCTGAGATAGCTCAGAAAGAAGCTTCATGTGGGCGTGACCAAGTTTCTTATGCCAAAGCCACTTGTCTTCTTGGACAGAGACAAGACACTTCACATTTTGATCCTTTAGATCATCTAGATGGATAACGTAGATGTTACCAGCTTGTTTTCCTTCCAGAACGATCTTGCCGTTAGTCAGATTAGTCACATGGCAATATTTGGCATAAAATTCAACCTTTAAGTCTTTGTCACAAAATTGACTAATGCTTAATAGGTTGTGAGTTAGGCCATCAACTAAAAGCACATCAGAGATTTGGTGAGAAGAATCCTTACCAACATCTCCTATGGCAGTGACTTTCCCTTTGGCACCATCACCGAATCGCACCGTTCCTCCTTTCTTAGGCTTAAGATTTCTGAACCAGTGCTTGCTTCCAGTCATGTGCCTTGAACAACCATTGTCCAAGTACCACTGCTCATCTTGGTGGTGGAGCAGTGCTTGTTGATGCACTTGCAGACACAGTTCACTGATTTAGGTACCCATGCTTTGTTGGGTCCTTGCTTGTTAGCTTTCTTTGCCTTTTGTCTTTTTTTCTTAGAAGGATTGTGGTTCTGAGACTCAGAAACCTTTTCTTTGCCCTTTTCAGAAGCTTTTGCTTTCTGAGAAGCCTTGCCCTTCTGAGAAGGACTTGTCTTCTGAGAAGACTTAGCCTTCTGAGAGTTTTTAACCTTCTTAGCCCTTTTGGGCAGAGAAGTGTTTCCTTTACTAAGCATAGGGCATGTCTCAGATCCATGTCCATCTTTGAAACATGAGATGCACATGCGATGTGATTTAGTTAATGATGGATCAAGGTCATGGGGTTCGAAAACTTCTTCATATCCAAGTCCTCTTTTATCTTTGTAAGGTCTTTGACCTCCAAGTAAAAGAGTCATCATTTTTCCGCCATTGACCATCTTAACTAGATCAGAAGTGAGAAGCTCATTTGTCTTTTGTAATTCTATTAAGGCTAGTTCAGCCTTTTCGACAGTTACAGAAGACATTGTTTCTAAAGCTTGATAGAGATTGTGACTTTCAAGATATCTGTTTTTAAAATCATCTCTTTCAAGTTTTAGATTCTCAACTTCTTGAATTAGTCTAGCATTTTCAGCTTCTAGATGTTTGTAATTTTTCTTTAAGTTGCTGAAACTGTTAGCTAATTCATTTGAGTCTCTCAGAAGCTCTTCATAGAGTTCTGAGACCTCATTATATGAGTATGAGAGAGGAGGGGAGTTAGGTACCTCTTCTGACTCAGATTCTGTTTCCAGAATATAGTCAGTGCCAGCCATGAAGCAGACGTTAGCTTCCTCTTCGTTTGCTGGCTCAGAATCTTCCTCTTCTGAGACACTCCAAGTAGCAGCCATTGCCTTCTTTTTCTTTATGGGAATAAACTTCTTCTTCCCTTTGTTCTGAGGGCACTCCGTTCTGAAGTGACCCTTTTCTCCACAGCCATAGCATGTGGCTTCAGAAGGCTTTAGTTTTCCTTTCTTAGGAGTAATCTCCTTGCCTTTGCTTGGTCTTCTCTTCCAAGCTTTCTTAATTTTTCTAACCAGAAGAGAGATGTCATCTTCTTCTGTTTCTGAGTCTGATTCATCTTCTGACTCAGAAATTTCTTCGGCCTTGAGAGCCTTGGGAGATCTTTTTATTTGGCTTTTAAGAGCCAGACCCTTCTAAGGCTTAGATGAAGAGGATGGTCCTCCAAGAAATCCTTCTAGCTCAATCTCATGTGTTCTGAGTGAACCGAATAGTACATCCAAACCAAGCTGATTTATATCCTTGGCTTCTTGGATTGCTGTAACTTTTGGACGCCATTTTGAGGAGAGGCTTCTGAGAATTTTTCTTACCATTTCAGCGTTTGAGTAAGTCTTTTCCAAGACTTTGAGCTGATTGATGATATGAAGAAACCGTATTGACATGCTATCAATGGTTTCATCTTGTTGCATGCAGAAGGATTCGTACTTATGTACAAGCATAGATATCTTCGTTTCCTTGACTTCATCATTACCTTCATGCAGCATGTGAAGCCTTTCCCATATCTCCTGTGCTGTATCACACGACACTATCTTGTCGTATTCTACCTTGGGTAGTGCATATAGGAGAATGTACTTGGCCTTGAAATTCAGCTGAATCTTCTTTTTCATTTCTTGAGTCCATTCATCCTTGGGAACTCGTCTGGTGTAGGTTCTGGGCGCTGGAGGTGCTGCTCCAGGTTCAGCGTCTGCTGCAACAACAGCTTGTTCTGCAACAACAGCTTGTTCTGGGCGCTGGAGGTTGATAGTCGCCGTTCTCAATCCTGTCCCATAGATCAAGACTGGTGTGCTTGATGAACAATGTCATCCTATCACGCCAATAGTCGAAACTATCTCCAAGGAACATTGGAGGTCTGTTGATTGAAGCCCCATCAGATATGAACGCAGCTGGTAAGTCCATAGTCCCTTCTTGGATCTTTTTCCTTTACACTGTTAAGTGCTCAACCCCTTAAGGACCGATCTCTGATGCCAATTAAAGGTGTATTTGTGCACGAGAAGGGGGGGTTGAATCGTGCAGGTTTAAAAAATTACTTCTAAAACTTTTCTTAGAAAGCTGTTTACTCAGAAAGATGATTTGAGCGTTTGCAGCGAAATGAACTTTCTGAGAAGGTTAATCTTCTGAGAACTTTATCCTTTCTGAGAAAGTTCCTTTCTGAGAAGTTTATGAAAGTGATTTAAAGTTAATTTAACTTAAACGCTTTCTGATTTCAACTTAATAGGTTTTCACAATTCTGATTAAGTTAAAAACGTGTTTGTTGGTTTTCTTAGAAAGTAAGAGTTGAGGGAAGAAAAGCTTAACACAGAGAAATTTTTATACTGGTTCGGTTCTAACTAACCTACTCCAGTCCTCAACCTTCCGTTGAGAGTTCGTTAGATATTCTTCTTATCGTGCCTTCTCAGACAACACTGCCTTTACCACGTAAAGGACTTTCACCACTTCTCAATCCAAAGTGGATTTCCTTGCCTCCAACACTAGAGGACTTTCCTTGCCTTAACTTAATTAAGGACTTTACCTTGCCTCACAACAGAGGACTTTGCTTGCCTTAAACACTTAAGGACTTAAACTTGCCTCAAACAATCGAGGACTTAAAACTGCCTTTAAACAACGAAGGACTTAGCGTTTTTCGAAAATTGTTTTTGCTTCGAAAACCAACTACTAAGATTAAGTTACAAACTTAATTTGCCCTTAGTAGACTTCTAGATTTAACTTACAAATGTAAGAATTTACACCAATACAAGACTAGAAGATTTTTGCAAAGTTAGAAGAACAATTCCGTAAAATTGTCTTTCTGAGAAAGTTCTAAGTTTTCGCAAACGATTTTCAATTCAACAGAGTTTTGGAACGTTTAATCAAGAGTTTTTCGCGCAAGAATTTCGTCACAATGCTCTGGAATTGAACTCATATATATAGGCATTAAAGAGCCGCGAAATTAGAAGCTTTCACTTTGCTGATGTGGCTGTCTCTGGCTCAGAACGGCTCCCTGCAACAGTCAGCGCGAAATGAGGGACTTTTCTGACTTGTACAGTGCGCGTGTTCCCACTTTCTTTGCTTGTTGTTTTGAGCTTTCTGAGAATGAATGCTTCATCCATTGAGTCTTGACACTTGGTCGCTTCCGAGTCCAACTTTCTGAGAAATGTACGGACTTCTGAGGCGAACCTTCTGAGGGAAGACCTCTTGAGAACCACCAGTCGCAAGGTCTTCTGAGACCTTTCTGAGGCGACAGTGTTCTTCTCTCAGAATTTCACTTTCACCTTTTGCGCTTTTTGAGCATCCTTTCTGATGTCTTTCACGCCATGATTTCTTCTTGTAGTTCATAAGGTTACTCGTTGTTTGTCTTGATCTTGCTCATGGGTTTGCATAAATTTAAGCTTTCTGAGACACTTACCACACATATTAGCAAAACCTTAAGTAAAATTTTTATACTTATGGCTTACTTTGTTATCATTAAAACTTTCTATCTCTCTAAGAGAAATATATCAATTTCTCTCAGAAGGGTTCTGGAGCTTACAAACCCTTATGCAGACACAGGAAGTGCCTCAATCTAGTTCACAAATCGAAATAATGAGGGCACAAATGCGATTTCTTGAAGAGAAGAAGAACGCTGCTGATGTTGAAATCTTCATCCTCCGAGATCGATGTGAAAAGTTGGCCAAAGAAATTGAATTCTTGAAAGATGAATGTGCTGACAAGAATGTAGGTTCGAAGAAAAGAAAGGAACCATCTTCACCAACCATTCAAGATTTAGAAGAGGCCCTTACTATTTCGATAAAGGAAAGGAATAAGTTGGAAAAAGAAATACAAAAGAAGAAGAAGATATTAAAGAGGGTAGAAATAGAAGTCTATAAGAGAGATGACGCCATTTTCAGGCTGAAGGAAGATCTGAAAAAAGAGGTTGAGGCACGAAGACAATGGGAAGAAGAAGTCATTCAGGCTAGATCTTCCGCAAGATGCTACCAGAGCTTGTTCGTAGAAGCAACAAACTTTGGACACTCATTCAGGGAGGATGCTTTGCAATGGAAGGAGAGATATGGCAGACTAACCGGAGAACTAAACCACTATGTCCCGAACCTTATTTAACGGTTTGAAAAGGCGAATGAACGAATGAAAGAAATGCCATTGTTCAGCGTGCCCCAAGAAATGGTCGAGTTTATGAAGTACTGTGGACATTTTGCTAACAATCTTAAGAGAGAGGAACAAAAATCACTAATGTAGCTTCCTTAAAAATTGTCGTGTTCCATTCTGTTGCAATTAGGAATCTTTCATATGTAATCCTTCCAAATAATGAATGAGAATTGTCATATTTGCTTAAGAGGATTCCTTTGTCCTAAGTAAAGATGTTAGTCACACTTTTACCTCGAGATACTTTACTATCCTTGTGCAATATGTGAGTAACGGATCGCTGCTGAAAAGATTACCGCATTGCTAGTGTTTGTGGTATCCAATGAGGAGCAAATTCTCCCTTTGGATTACCCCCAATCATGGCAATAATTCAATTTTGACAAAGAATTTTGGATGACCTTTGAGCACATGTTGTCATTTCATTTCATCATTTTTGCATTCATTTTCTTAAAAAATAAAAATAAAAATAACAACAAAAAAAAAACAAAACAAGGGAAAACGGGAGCTGACGGGTCATTTGGTTGATAAAGGATAAACAAGCAACAATTGGGCGTCCGAAGAAAGACTCCAATTTGACTCGTGTGCATAATACAAGAGCAAGAAGCAAGATGGCAGCAGATGATCTGAACCAAGGGAGGAACATAAGCCAGGAGGTGGACGACGTGCGAGGAAGGCTCAATGAGTTGTCATTGAATCAAATGAGAATGGAGGACATGTTGAGAGCTGTAAAAGAATTGTTGGAAGCACTGGCAACGGAAAAGTCAACAATGTTCGGGCAGGCGAATGCCACCACTGGCATCCAAAAAGCTAACAATATAGGGCAGATGTCACAGATTGTTCTGATCCCTGTAGGAGACGGCTATCAACCAGTAGACCAAACCCACATCGAGAAACATGAGGATGGTACCCAAGGACAACCTAATGCCTTTACTCATACGGTGACACCACCTAAAAATGACCAAGTTGAAGTAGATAAGGACAAGGTCAGAGATGCATGGATGAAGAAGATCCAGGAACAAATAAGGAATATCCAAGGTTCTAGTAATAACGAACCAATTGACGTGGAACAACTTTGTCTTGCAATGGAGGTGATAATCCCCAAAGATTTTAAGATGCCTGATTTCTCCAAGTATGACGGAAATGGAAATC
This sequence comes from Aeschynomene evenia, assembly GCA_013621005.1. Classification (NCBI taxonomy): domain Eukaryota; kingdom Viridiplantae; phylum Streptophyta; class Magnoliopsida; order Fabales; family Fabaceae; genus Aeschynomene; species Aeschynomene evenia. Next base: position 186,497 of record RYYW01000087.1, on the reverse strand, counting down.
CCATGTTCCACTTGAAGAGCTACATCACCAAAATGGCGGTATGGTCAAAGGACGAAAGGTTCCTCGTCAACTTTTTCCATGAAAGCCTAATTGGACCCGCCTTAGACTGGTATATACAACTAGATCATTCAAAGATTACCAGTTGGAGAGAACTAGTTGACCAATTCATGAATCAATACAGATTCAATTTGAAAATGGCACTCACACGAGAGCAACTGGGTTCGATGCAAAAGAAGAAAGAAGAATCATTCAGGCAACACGCGCAAAGATGGAGGGCCTTGGCTGCTCAAGTACAACCGCCCCTTACCATAGCAGAGATGTGTTCCTATTTCTTAGGAACCTTAGGATCACCATTTGTTGGGGCCATGGCAGGAGTGACATATAAAGACTTCTCAGATCTAGTAACTGTTGGGGAAAGAATTGACGGTCTGGCCAAAGCAGGCAAACTCCCAATAACCGGTAATGATGAAGTCAAGAAAGGATTTCAGCCTAAGAGAAAAGATCCTGAGGTCAATTATGCGCAAGGGCAACAAACCTTCACCCCCTAGTATGCACTAACCCCTCTAAAATCTCCAACCCCGTCATACCAAAACACTCATACCCAACCACAAACCAACAATATTCAATCACAACCCTACCAAGCAACCCGTCCAGGGTATCCTTCTCCAGGAAACTACCCAAACAACACATCATCACGACCAAATTTCCAAAACCAAAATCGATCCATATTCCCAAACCTACCACCTTTCCCAAAGCTATCCATATCTAATGCCGACCTATTCCAAAGGTTGCTTGATGTTCACTTGATTGCTCCATATCCTGTGCGACCAATGGAACCTCCTTTCCCAGCATGGTACAATCCTAATTTAACCTGCAAGTACCATATGGATGTTGCAGGATACTCAATTGAGGACTGTGAAAGGTTCAAGACTGCAGTTAGGAAGTTGATTGCTTATGGAAGATTGGATCTTCAGGAAGAGACAAAGCCTGATATCATCACTAATCCAATTCCTAACCATGGAAGGACAAATCAAGTGAATGTTGTAGAAGAAGAGGAATCATTGATCAAGAAAGTTTTGGACATCCGCACACCTATGGAAGAGATATTAAAAGGTCTGAGGGACTTTGGTTACAATATAACAACATCTGTGTCCCAAATAAAAAAGGATGAAAGATATGACCTGAAATCAAGATGCTTGTACCATGGTAAAGGTCAGGGGCACAACATCGAGAACTGTTGGGATTTCAAGGCTCGTGTCCAAGAACTACTTACTTTAGGGGTGGTGCAAGCCAAGAGAAGGGGAAATTTTTCAAAAAAGGTGCATGTCGTTGAACGAGTGGTACTCCGCATACCACCACTCACCCAGTCCCAAGATCCAGAAAAGATTGTAATTACAATCCAAAAGCCAAAACCTTTCAGTTATGTAGATAATCATGCTGTTCCTTGGAATTACGAGGCCGAAGTCAAGATAGAAGAAGATGGGCAAAGTTCGGCAACGAAAACAGAAGGAATGATAACTAATGTGGTTGAATTGGGAAGGATAACGAGAAGTGGAAGATATTATGGCCCAAAAGAGCTGGAAAAAGAAAAAAATATCCTCGAGGAAACTCATGACTTTGAAACAAAGGATCGGGCAGAAGGAGAAGAAGAGTTCTTAAAGATCATGAAGCAGAGCGAGTATGACGTCATTGAACAATTGAAGAAAACTCCTGCAAGAATATCTCTTCTATCCCTAATTTTTTCGTCAGTACCCCATCAAAAGGCGTTACTAAAAGTGCTGAGTGAGGCATATGTCAAACCTGATGTGTCGTTGGAAAAAATGGTGAACATGGTGGACCCAATAAGACACATTAATATGGTTACATTCACAGAAGAAGAAATTGCACCACAATCCATCCCACGGGCATTGCATATCACACTCAAATGTAAGGGATGTATAGTAGCCAAGGTTCTCATTGATAGAGGTTCGGGATTGAATATCCTACCTGAAACCACGTTAAAATAACTACATATGAGCTTGGAAGATGTATCTCCACAAACAATGGTGGTGAAAGCATTTGACGGGGCTAAAAGGAGCATCATTGGAGAAATAATTCTGCCGTTAGAAATAGGTCCGAGCAAGTTTGAGACATTATTCCAAGTAATGGAAATAGAATCTGACTACACCATGTTGTTAGGAAGACCATGGATCCATGATGTTGGGGTTATCCCCTCCACCCTACACCAGAGGGTGATCAGGGGGCTGTAATCACAATCCATGGAGAAAAAGAGATCATAGTCTCAAAACCTGTCTCATTGCCGTATGTGGAAAATGTGGAGCAAGAGGAAAGCAAGTTATGGCATAGTCTAGAGGTGATAAACCCTATACATGAACCATATGAACAGTCGGGGCAAGTTATCAATCAAGTGGCATCTCACATCATGGCAAAAAGTGGGCACCAACCTGGAAAAGGTCTGCGACTCTATTCACAAGGCATCACAGAGCCGATACTTGTGCAAGAGAAACATAACAAATTTGGTCTGGGGTATGGAGCACCAGGGGGAGAAAAGATGAACTCCCTGCAGATTTGACAATGCAAACCTGGAAGGAACATTCCTCATCTGAACGAAACATTTCCGGTTCCAACAGAAGACACGATGGTGGAAGATCTCATCCATCCCTTCGGACTTCTCAGCATTAATGCATTGATTAATGAAGAGCAAGAAGGGGACCATGCTTCCCAGGTTGCTGAGCCATTGATGAATTGGGTTGTTGAGCCCGTGGCAGATGTTGTTACTTCAAAGTAATTGTTTTGGTTGTAACAAATTAATGGTTAAGCTTTTGTTTGCTTATTGGAGACATCATTAAATAAATGTGTGTTTTTGTGTGTTCTTTGCATTGTCTTTGGTTGCATTTTTAATGAATTTCTTCTCTTTCATACCATAAATTCTTGCATATTCATCCTCCAACCTTATATAACTACTTTCCAGGGACTTATTCATTCTAGAAAATTTGTCACAAGAAAGAGACCTCGGAAACTCGGTAGATGACGAGCTTGTAATACTTGAATGCGATGAACACGAAGCTGATGATGATCCAACCACTCTTGAACAATTTTCAAAGTTATTAGACCTTTCCGAAAAATAATTCCAAGTTGAGGATGAAGTAGTTGAGATGGTTAATGTGGGAACTGACGGAGTGAAAAGGGAATTGAAGATAGTAGAGAACCCGGAACGTGCCGAAATGATTGAATTATTCAAAGAATACCCGGATGTGTTTGCATGGTCTTATCATGATATGCCAGGATTAGATCCGGATATTGTGTCGCATAAAATCCCGTTATACCCTAATGCAGAAGCAAAAAAGCAAAAGTTGAGAAGAATGAGACCTGTCATGTCATTGAAAATCAAGGAGGAGGTAGCAAAGCAACTAGAAGCCGGATTCTTGGAGGTATCCAGGCACTCTGATTGGGTAGCAAATATTGTGCCAGTACCATAAAAGGATGGGAAGGTCAAAATGTGCGTGGATTACCGAGATATGAACAAAGCCAGCCCGAAAGATGATTTCCCTCTTCCACACATTGATGTCCTTGTCGACAATACTACAAAGAATCACCGGTTTTCGTTCATGGATGGATATTCAGGGTATAATCAAATCCTTATGGATGTCAATGACAAAAGAAAAACTACTTTCATTACCCCGTGGGGAACCTTTTGCTATAAAGTGATGCCCTTCGGATTGAAGAATGCAGGTGCCACATATCAACGGGCTATGGTTGCACTATTCCATGACATGATGCACAAGGAGATTGAAGTGTATGTGGATGACATGGTAGCAAAATCCAAAGAGGGAGAAAGTCATGTGGCTGTGTTGAAGAAACTTTTTGAGAGACTCAGAAAATATAAATTGAGGTTAAACCCAAACAAATGTGTCTTCGATCGGTGCATCTACTGGAAAATTATTGGGCTTCATAGTCAATAGAGAGGGCATAAGGGTGGACCCTGACAAGATTAAAGCAATTTAAGAGATGCCAGCTCCAAGAACAGAACCAGAAGTACGAGGTTTTCTAGGGAGGTTGAATTACATTGCTAGATTCATTGCCAACTTGACTAGCACATGTGAACCAATATTTAAGCTCCTCAGAAAACACCAACCCGGAGAGTGGAATGAAGAATGTCAAGAAGCTTTTGATAAAATAAAAGCTTATCTCATGAACACTCCCATTTTGTCACCACCTTCACTAGGTCGTCCTCTAATATTGTACCTTACTGTGTTGTCAACATCAATGGGAGCAATGTTGGGACAATGTGACGAATCTGGGAAGAAAGAGCAAGCAATCTATTATCTGAGCAGAAAATTCAATGAATGTGAAGCACGATACATGGCCGTGGAGAAGACTTGTTGTGCATTGGTTTGGACCTCTAAAAAATTAAGGCAATACATGTTGTATTATACCACTTATTTGATCTCTCGAACGGACCCATTAAAGTACATATTCGAAAGCCCTCATGTATCTTTGAGAATGTCGAAATGGCAATTAATATTGTTAGAATTTGACATCAAATACATAAGTCAGAAGTCCATCAAGGGAAGTGTCATCGCCGACCACTTAGGAGAGAATCCTCTAGGGCAGGACCAAAAGGTCGCGCACGATTTCCCTGATCATGAAGTGTCAACAGTAGAGGAGGGTGAAGATGAAGACAGGAACACCTGGAAGATGTACGTTGATGGGGCGGCCAACACAAAAGGAAGTGGAATAGGGGCAGTTTTAGTATCACCCTCTGGAAAGCAATATCCAATTTCCATCAAGCTAGATTTTGAATGCACCAATAATGTAGCTGAATGGATTGCGAGTTGTTAATGAACTGGGGATAAAACAACTGAAAGTCTTCGGAGATTCTGCGCTTATAATTTACCAGGTGAATGGAGATTGGCAAACGAAGGATGCAAAGTTAATACCATACCAAAAATACTGTCTCAATTAATTGAACAATTTGAGGAGGTGACATTCACACACTTGACTCGAGACAAGAATCGATTCGCAGATGCTTTGGCTACTTTAGCTGTGATGACTAATTTGGAAATCCATGCAAACGTCCAACCAATTCATGTAAGGACACAAGGCGAACCTGCATACTGCGGAAGTGTGGAAGTTGAAGTAGATGGTCATCCATGGTATCACGACATCAAGCATTTCCTTCAAACAGGAGAATATCTGAAAGATGCTAGTGACGTGAATAGAAAAACAATTCACCGACTTGCAATGTCATTTTTCTTGAACGGTGAAGTTCTCTACAAAAGGAATCTTGATGGTGTGCTCCTCAGGTGTGTAGATGCAAATGAAGCCCGTACAATTATGGCTGAGATCCACGAAGGGATTTGCGGAACCCATGCTAATGGACATATGATGGCTCGTAAAATCCTGAGGTGTGGCTATTATTGGTCCACCATGGAAAGCGATTACATCAGTTATGCCCAGAAGTGCCATAAGTGTCAAATGTATGCCGATCGAGTTAATGCTCCCCCTTTCCCATTGCAAAACATGACTTCCTCTTGGCCGTTTTCAATGTGGGGTATTGATGTTATCGGGCCTATCAACCCAAAAGCCTCTAATGGCCATCGCTTCATTTTGGTTGCAATAGACTATTTCACGAAATGGGTGGAAGCTGTGTCTCACGTCAACATCTCACAGAAAGTATTCCTCAAGTTCCTCAAGAGAGACATCATTTGTAGATACGGAATCCCAAACAAGATCATCACTGACAATGGCACTAATTTGAGTGGGGCTGAAATTAAAAAGCTTTGTGAGACTTTTAAAATTAAACACCACAATTCAGCCCCATATCGGCCTCAAATGAATGGCGCAGTCGAAGCCGCAAATAAGAACATCAAGAAGATTCTTGGCAAGATGGTGGTGAATTATAAGGATTGGCATGAAATGTTACCTTACGCGCTACATGCGTATCGTACCAATGTTCGGTCAAGCACCGGGGCAACTCCTTATTTGCTAGTGTATGGAATGGAAGTTGTGTCCCCTATTGAAGTGGAAATTCCTTCATTAAGAGTCTTGATGGAAGCTGAACTGGGAGAATCTGAATGGTTGAAAACACGATATGAACAATTAAACATGATAGAAGAGAAACGATTATCTGCTATTTTCCATGGTCAACTATATCTGAGCAGAATGGCTAGAGCTTTCAACAAAAAGGTTCGTCCTAGAAAACTTAATCCTGGGGATTTGGTCATTAAAAAGATTCTCCCTAATCAAGAAGACGCCCGAGGGAAGTGGGCTCCAAACTATGAAGGCCCCTACATTGTCAAACAAGCTTTCTTAGGAGGAGCATTGATCTTACAAGACATGGATGGACGAGAACTCCAAAGGCCTGTTACACCGATGCTGTCAAGAAATTCTGTGCTTGAAAATTAACAAGCTCGTTAGATTGAAAACCTGAAAAGGCAGTCTAAGCAAAAGTTAGGGCTAAAAAAAACAAAAAACAAAACAAAAACAAAACAAAAAAAAAGGAGAAAGGGGGACGGTAGGTTGAAAACTCGAAAGGGCGACCTAACCAATGAGATTGACTCGACTCGCAATGGGGATGCCTTGTGCAAAAAGAATAGATGATCATGATTGTTGCCTTCAATTGTTGCAAGATGTCAATTTAACGAGTAACAAAGGACCTTAAGTGCGACAAATTTTTGCAAAGTGTCTTCTACAATCATATTTTCTTGTATTTCCCATGTTATGGCCTTTTTATGTTATTAACCACTTGATCATTGAATAAAGCAGTCCATTCAATTCATTTATTCTTGAAACGCATGTTGATTTGTGATGTCTCAAATAAAACAAACTTAAACTTAAATCATGTAATCTAACCATCTTTACAAAGGAACAACCATGAATGACCTCCATTCAAGGATTAAATCAGTTTGCCACAATACAAGAACATGACCCCAAGACAAAAGGAGAATCAAGTAGCATCTCGAAGACTGCCAAAGGAAACATGAGTTTGGTCGGAGTCAACCTAAGATCCCATAGCACACGCAGGAGTTTTCATTAACAACCCAAGTTAAATTGGTTGTTACCCTGATGACCCAAGTTCAATTGGTCGATTAACCCTTTTTGACCCAAGTTTAGTCGGTCACCTCAAATTTTGACTCAAGTTCAGTCGGTCACATTTATTTCGAGTTGCTCTTCAACCCAAGTTCAGCCGGTCACACTTTTACATTTAGTCTTGACCCAAGTTCAGTCGGTCACCTCAAAATTTTCGACCCAAGTTCAATCGGTCACTTCACTTTTCTCAACCCAAGTTCAGGCGGTCGCACCTCTTGTTGACCCAAGTTTAGTTGGTCACATAAATTTTTTAACCAAGCTCAGTCGGTCACTCTCTTACATTTCATCTTGACCCAAGTTCAGTTGGTCACCTAACCTTTCTCGACCCAAGTTCAGTCGGTCGTTTTTTCATTACTCTTGACTCATGTTCAGTTAGTCACCAATCTTACCCTGTTGACTCAAGTCCAGTTGGCCAGAAGCTTTCACTTCGTGTCGTCCCAAGTTCAGTCGATTTTGCACAGTCACAAGTTTAAACTTAATTATTTCACTTGGCTACATATTTTACACAATTCACATTCATTTCATCATTCATGCATCATATAGTCCTTAGATCATTTCTCTTGGGTTTTTTTTTTGTACAAAATACGTGTTCATTTCTTTACTTGTTCTTTATTCTAAGATATGAAAATTTCATTTTTCATAATCTTAATAAAAAACAAGTAAAGAGGGGCAACTGTGAACACCGTATTTTGTCTATCTCTTTTTATCTTTTTCTACAATAAATATAAAATCATCTTTTTTGACTCATTACTCTTTCTTGTCTAGAATTTTTTTTTAATATATATTAAAAAAAAAAAATTCAGCAACCTTTTTCGTTCGTAATTCATCTTTTTGTTTGTAAAGCATTTCATGGTTTCATTTCTAAAATTAAAAAAAAAAACAAAAAAAAACAAAAAAAACAAAAAAACAAAAAAGAAAGAGACAAGAATAATTAACATCTTGGTTGAAAAAATCCATGTCTCCGTGGCTCAAGAAGTTGAGTTCCACAATAGACCAAGAGCTTCCCAAAGAGGTTGTTAGGCAGAGAATATTAGAGTTTTTCAATGCTTCTGTTGGTCTAATTAAAGAACATGACAAGAAATTGAAAAGGATAAATAGAGGAGAGGAATGATCATTCAGGGGGGCAGACGGATTTTTACCAGTATCACACAAAGAGAGCCACCATACATAACACATACATTCTACGTTCTGGAAAATTCATTGAACAAGTGCAGAGGAAATAAGGTATACAAATTACATATTTATTTACACATTCAGAATGCATTATGATAATGAATTTGATCAATCCAAGTTCAGTTTAATTACACATCTTTTTGCTAAAAAATAAAAAAATATATCAGATTTACATCTTCATCATCATCACCATTGTCATCATCATCTCACCATCTTCACCATCATCATTATCTAAAACAAAAAATAAAAAAAATGAAAAGAAAATCAAATAGAAGTAATAACAAAAGAAGCAGAAAAGAACTTACCTCCATCACCACCAACCGCGATGGCAGTGTCGGAGACAACAACGGCGGTGGCAGGGAAACAAGCAGCAGTGGCGGCAGAGGCCCGAAGCAGCAGAGCCGCCACCACCGCGCAGTCTCCCTCTCTCTTCTCCACATGGCAGAGGCGGCGCATCAGGCCGCGGCCCTGGCAGTGCCAAGCAGCTGCAGCAGCCGCGGAGGGCGCGGCTCACCCTTCTTCTCCGACGTCGGCATCCCCTCCGCCCTTCACCGCCTCTCGATCTCCCTCTATTTCTCTCTCTCTCTCTCTCTCTTCGCGACGCGGCGCCTCATAGCTGCGAAGCCCGCGACCTTATGCTTCCAGCGGCGGTGCCCAACGCCGCTCCCCCTACGACCGCGGCGCCCTGCAGCCGCGATGGCCGCGGCGGCCGCGGCCTACCCTTCCCCCTTCTCTCTCTCTCTCCTCTCACCTTAACTCTCTCTCGAAAAATGAAAACCCTAATCTAAGGTGTGAGTGGGTGTTAGTAACCGTGTAGTGTATGTGTGTTGTGTTTTATTATTTTTATTATTATTATTATTATTATTATTTGCATTATTGTTGTTACCATTATTATTATTACTGTTATTGTCACGTTTGTTGGTATTATTAGTATTATTACTATTATTAATTATAAAAAATGATGATGGAGTAACAGATATTACCTTTATCATAAGGTTTATTGAGTAGTCAAGTACTAACTTAAACCTTACAAAAATATTTTCTTCATAAAAAAAAAAAATAACAATTATTTTGATAGAACTACATGAGCTTTGAATTTCTCATTGTACTAGAGGATACGTAGGACCAGGTATCACCTGTCAAGCTCAACTTTTATTTTTCCATAATTTTGTGTTTGATGTTCGTTGTTAATATTTGTGAATATATTATCGTCATTTGTTTTTATCTTTATATTTTCTTTTTTATAAAAAAAAATATATATATATAAATTCAAAAAAATACAAAAAAATATATTTTTAAAGTTATTAACTCATTTGCACAACTAATTCAAGGTACCGTCTTAGGACGGGTGTACTAGGGGTGCATAAGATTACATTCTTATCCTTCCCTATGCATAACCGACTCCCAAACTCAAATCTGGTTCCAAAGACCATCTTTTTTTCTTATAATGGGTATTTCCATAGTTTCCCAATTAAATAAACTATGGTGGCGACTCCAATATTTTCAACAATTTTTAATTTCTATTTTGTCGTCCCGTCGCGATCCTGGTTGCGACACCCGTCACTGCCAACTACCAAAGATATTCCTTGACCATGTTCTGTCCCGTTTCACTCCGAATTTCCAAGACACTACCCTCCTAGTACTCTAAGTTGAGGAGGAACCCTTCCCTATCCACACCGTTTGCACGATCCTAGAGAAAGACAACACTCCCAAAATATAGCCTACTTCTCCTTAGGAAACTCTTGGGTTGCTCACATATGTACCCACACGAATCCCATCACTACAAGCCACCATATATGTCCCAATTCTACCAAACCTCAGGATCCATTAGTCTCCCAAACACCACACTCTTACCGTTAAGTGTTAAGGAAGAGTTAATGGGTGTTGTCGTGACACCCATAAATTTAATTATTTTTAAAACCAAGTTCCCCTAATATAGTTTAGTGGAAACCAGGGTCGTCTCTCACAAGGAATGGCTAAGAGAGCAATGCACAAGACTAGTTGTATGACGGTTGTCACAATTGGGGGGTTTTTGTATGCAAGAGAAATAAATTGGAATACAATTGGAATAATAAAAATAGTGGTTTATGGGGGTAGAACATTCATTAGGGTGTTATCATTGGCTACAAAAGAATGCATGAGTTGATTAATTACGCTGGAGTTAGATCTAACTCCTTTGTTGTGATTCTAATGATTAATTGCCTAGAATGAGATTAATTAGTGAGATCTCACCTTTAGTTCCACTTTCAACAATTGTTAAAGCCAATCACATTAATCTAATTAAAGAGACTAATCAGCCAATTAATTACTCATTACCAAATCCTAATATGCCATGCATCAATTAATCAACTTACACATAAACATATGCCAATGAATTAACCTAACTCAATCGAGTAAGCCAAGACAAAGGATTAGACACACAATTTAAGATCTCAAATCATATGCCAAGGTTTGATAATAAAAACTTATGCAAGATTAAGAACAAAGCCTCAAATTACCCCAATGATGTTCACACCCTCATAAACCACCAAGAGACTTAGTTACTCATGGAGGAAATAAAAGGGCAGAAAATAAAGAAAGTAATTAACTTGAACAATAAAGAGCAAAGTAAGAAATTAAATGCAAATTGGAAAGATGGAAAAACGAATAACTGAATTAATTAGGAAGAGTAACTTACAAAACCCAAAGGGCTAGACGAATAACGTTGAGAATACAAATGAAGGAGCTAGAGCTAAACTAGGAAAAAGATGGAATCCTAATGGAGAAAATAACTCTAACTAAAAGCCTAGGGTTGAAAGTAAGTAAACTAGGAAAAGAAAAGATGTAAAAGTGGTGGTGTTAAGAGGTGTTGTTTTCTGATGCATTAGCCCTCTTTAAATAGAGGGAGCAGCCTCCAAATCCTAGCCAATTGGGCCCCCAACTCGTCTTGTAGATAGGGTTTCTGCTGTAACAGAGTTGCGGCGCGGCGCTGGGGCGTGTATAGCTCGCTAGGGTGCCAGTGTTGTGCACGTGATGGATTCAAGTGGGCCTCGTGCGCTGGAGCGCGCTATGGGCGCTGAGGCGCTCGATGCTGGTTCTGAAATTCACTGCTCCGCTTCTTGCTCAGTTCCTGATGTCTACAGCTCCAATAATACCTGTGACCTGCGCTAAAAATACAAAATATCCAAGATCAAGTGCAAAGGTCATCCTTGAATTGCAAAAACATCATAGAACTTGTTACTTTAGCCTTTATTTCTATTAAGCCCAAATAAATTCCAAATTGTATTAAGTATAATAAAAGGCTAAAATAGAGCAAAGAAATGCATACAATCATCCAAATTAAGGGCATAAAATATTGGCAAAAACCACGTTATCAAGAGTCTTCCCTTTTACGTATGTCGTTAGTAAGACCTAATAGAATCATTTAGGAGTCATGTAAGAGTTAGTTATATCATACCCCATCATGCCATCATGAGCACATTCCTCCTTGTGGCTTTGGATGTACGTCGAAGATATTTACGCCTCTTCTTTTGTTTTTGTTTTCAAGTGATTCTGAAAATTTATTAAAAAGATATTTTGTTTTCAACTTTGGCTTTAGAAAATGATTCCATACCCTATCGACCATAAGGTATGGAGTTCCTTAAGGCTCTTTTCATAAATCGTTCAGTTGTGAACTTGAATATTGTTTTTGTGTTGTTTGAAAATACCTTGGGGATTGATGAGTGCGTCGTAACATTCATAAATTTAATTATTTTTAAAACCAAGTTCCCCTAATATAGTTTAGTGGAAACCAGGGTCGTCTCTCACAAGGAATGGCTAAGAGAGTAATACACGAGACTAGTTGTCTTACGGTTTGTCACAATTGGGGGTTTTTGTGTGCAAGATAATTAAATTGGCATAAAAATGGAAATAATAAAAGCAGTGGTTTATGGGGGTGGAACATTCATTAGGGTGTCAATCATTGGCTACAAAAGAATGCATGAGTTGATTAATTACGCCGGAGTTAGATCTAACTCCTTTGTTGTGATTCTAATGATTAATTGCCTAAAATGGGATTAATTAGTGAGATCTCACCTTTAGTTCCACTCTCAACAATTATTAAACCCAATCACATTAATCTAATTTAAGAGACTAATCAGCCAATTAATTACTCATTACCAATTCCTAATATGTCATGCATCAATTAATCAACCAACACATAAACATATGCCCAAGAATTAGCCAACTCAATCGAATAAGCCAAGACAAGGGTTAAACACACAATTTAAGATCTCAAATTATATGTTAAGGATTTGATAATAAAAACTTATGCAAGATTAAGAACAAAGCCTCAAAGTATCCCAATGATGTTCACACCCTCATAAACCACCAAGAAAATTAGCTACTCATGGCAATGAATTAAAGGGCAAGAATTAAAAAGAAATTAAATGCAAGTTGGCAAGATAGAAAAACGAATAACTGTATTAATGAGAAAGAGTAATTGATTACAAGGGTTCGTAATCGATTACGAGCTGAGAATTTCCAATCGCGAGTAAACATGGCATTCTCGTAATCAATTACAGAGTCTATGTAATCGATTACATTCCCGATGTAATCGATTACAATGCTGCAGATTTTACGAAAATTAACTGTTTTGACCCTTTTGTGTACCCTAATGTGTTCTACGACCCATATGAGTGTTATATACTATTTGTGCATAATTTATATATGTTGGCATGATTTATTATGTATGTTTACGTGTTGTTATGTGATGTATTGATGCCATATATGTATATATACCCTGTAAAACATTAATAATGGCAAAGACGTCAAAAGGGACGCAAAGAGAAAGTTACAGTTATAATAAAACACTCCCGTCTTTCGATACTGATGGGGTTGTGAATCAAGGGATGGCAACCTTGGTGAATAGCCTCATTAGTAAAAGAAGACGGTACCCCCTCTCCCCATAGTATAGGATGAGCTCATGCCTAGGGGCCGGTGATGTGGAGGAGTACAGGAGGGCGGGCAGTGCCAAAGATTAATGCAAGATAAAGTTGTTTGGCTAAATGTATTATGTTATCTTATGAGTTATCAATTGTATATGTATAACACTACTACAAAATATGCTATTTACGACATTAATTTAGTGGCGGTTAGAATGAACCGCCACCGCTTCTATTTTAATGAAACAATTTGCGGCGGTTTGGGTAATCGCCGCAGATGATGAAATTTTGCTCTGCGCGCGAGGTTTTCCTTCTTCTCCCGCGAACGATTTCGACTGCACTTTCACTTTCACTTCCCCGAAACTCCACACACACTCAAAACTTTCACTGCCCTCTCTCACACTGAGCACTCTTAGTTTCCTCCGTTGAAGCCTCCGTCGTCACCATTCTCGTTCCAGCATCAGAGTTCGAGCAGCTTCTTCTCTGCGGCTACTCTTCACCGGCGCCGTCAGCCTTTACGCAGGTATGTGTCTCCATCACTTCACAAGGCCTCAATCTGCTTCTCTTCTATTCTCTCTATACAATTTATTCTTTTTTATTTTTTATTTTTTGTTTTGTTTTTACTTCTCTTTGAAATTTTGGTGAATAGGTTTCTAGGGTTACCGATGTTCCCTCTAATTCCATTCTGGTAATAGCCACGATTATGTTCTGTGTTTTATTTTAGTTTGGATTCATCCTTTTTAATGTTAGGGTTCACAATCCCTATCCCTAATCAGTTACAAGTTTAATGGGAATTAGGGGATTAACTATTTCTGTGGTGTGAAGATAATAATAATTAATGTTTGGGATATGAAATGTAGGCTTAGGTTAGGAGTAAAGAAACTAGGTAATTTAGCATGGAAGATCTGTTTCCTTGTCAAAGTTACTGTATGTTTTGCTTGATAAGGCATGCTTACATCATGTATACTTGGTTTGAGTTTAATCTGTAGTTTATTATAGACTAACTTTTAGGTGTATATGACCTATTGATAAATATGGTTATTTGAAATAGGAAGGTAATTGGCCATCTTTTCTTCACATGTCTTATCAACAGCTCCTGTTACTGAATTCTTGTAGGTGCAACAACCACTCTTCTTGTTAACAGATCCTAAACTTCTGAGTCAACACAGGTTAGTGACCTTCTATTCATAATACTTATCAAATTTAGTAATAATAAGATAATAAATTATAACCCAAATAAGAAAATATCATTGAAACTAAATAAACTAAATTGTTTATTGTATTTATTATTGATTATGAAATAAGTAAATCAATCCTATCCTTAATTGTGGGGTAGGAGGATATATATAGTGCAACTCTTGAACCTTTGTAAGTCAATTAACGCAATTCAATTGTGCTATGTTGATCTCCCATTAACTAAAATATTAATACAGTAGTAATTAATCAATTAACAACATCACAGAAGAAGATTTAAACCACTCCAAAGGTGTAAAGTATCATGTGTCTTCTGCCACCGGGGGCTATTCTGATGTCATTGGGTCTACATTCTCTAATTTGTCGGTACGGTTCTTATTAACTCATATCTTTCCTTATATATTTTATGTAACACCCTAATAATTACCTCTTTATGCTTAAGTCATATCGAGTTAATTACCGGAAATTATCATCTTGTTTCAGAGTTCAAGTTTGAAAATAAGAATACGCGGAAAATAGGGCCAATAATTTTTGTAAGAAGAACGACATTTAAAATCTTGGCTTGTACGTGACAAGGTATAATCTGATACACCAATCTAGGAACCTGTGAATTACATATAACCAAAAATACCATAATGCACAACCGTGGCCCGATACATATATATAGTCTCACATACATAGGAAAACACATATAATGTAAAATCTATAATAGATATTACAATATTTAAATACTAGAATTTCTAAGAGAACTACAAGCTTGTACAAACACTTATACATCCCTTATAAATTCTTCTAAGTAAAATATTGTACATAACATAACATTATGATATCATATACAAAAATATCTAAATTCCTAATGTCCTAAACTCTTTGGAGGGTTTTTACTAGATCTCTATGGGGAAGAGGGTTTTTATTCACTTTCTTTACAAATCGGTATTGGGGACCGAGGGTGCCAACCTCCCTTGCCAATCCCGTTTGTAACAGAAAGCTACTCATAAATCTCATTTTCTAATTCACATGACCTTTCACAACATCTTAAATACATCAGCATGCATATTACACATAATATACTCATCATATCACATATGTCACATACATGTAATCATAAAATCATGGATGATCTCATATATCATCTTTTCCTCAACTCCACCATGTTAAATAATCAAAATATATTTCTGAAATATACTTATACACATATATTTATCATATTGTACTATTTCAAAGATCACTTATAGGGTTAAAATCATCAAAACTTCAGAAAACACAATTCTGCAGAGTTTCTGCGATCTGGTCGCTAGCGCGTATCTTAAGGCCGCTAGCGCCCGAGGCGGTTCGAAGTACCCGCTAGCGCCTGTAACATGGCCGCTAGCGCGTACCTCGATCCTGCACTCATCTCAGCTTCAGAACAGAATTCATTTTTATACAAATAATGACATATAATCGAACCTGATGCATGAAAACACTTTAATACATAACTTAACATAAACCTAAACCCCTACCTCTTGTAATTTCTCTCTATCCAAGCTAGAAATCACTCTTTGTTCTTGAATTCCTTGCTTAATACTTCACCCAAGCTTTCTTAATGATGATGATGATCTACCTATGGTTTCTGATGATCTTTGTTCGGTTATAGATGTAGGAAATAACAAGGGAGGCTCAGATATATGATTGGTTCTTGATTTGGTAGATGTTTGCCTATGGGAATGGAGTTGGAAGCTTGCTTAAGGGTGAAGAATTTGAGGGTTGATGGTCTCTAAGTTTCTGATGTATATGGAAGTGTTTGTAAGAGTTTTGAGAGGTATTCTGATGTTATAAGGTGGTATAGGAACGGAGGGATTGGTTGGCAATTTTTAAATGGTGGGGGATGAGGGTTATAAATGAAAATACAGAATTTTGTTATGTCACGATGCTGGTCGCTAGCGAAGGATATGCGGTCGCTAGCGACCAACAACACCGTATTACCCGCTAGCGCCTTATCATAGCCGCTAGCGACTAACTTCTGCCGACTTACCCGCTAGCGACTAGAACCGGTCGCTAGCGAGCAGCTGCTGATACATGACAGCAGCAGTAGCAATTCCAAACAGCTAAAACTCCAAAATACACCTAACACTCTCTAAACCATTTCTAACACCTTAGACACCCTTCTCACACCTATATAAACTTATACATAAACCATAAATACCTAAATTCTCTCATGATTGTTTCTTAACTTCCCTCCCAAGGTTCTTAATCTATTTTATTGTATTTAACTCGTATGCAATGCATCTATCAACATAATACACATAACACATACCAATTAACACATATACATCAAAATACATCTCGATCACATACATATTCCAATTACACCTTGATTAAAGTGATTATGACTAAATCCCTCTAATTAAGGTATAATTAGAATTTTGGGGTTTTACATTTTACATGTATAGCCTCTAAACAAGATTTTTGTTATTTTATTCATCCTATTCCAATCTTTAGATAAATTGATGCATAAATTCTCTGATTGTGAGAAATTCTCTTATATATGATCTTATTTGCTCCTTTCCCTTTAGCATCTCTAAATAAACTACAAATGCCTTGGAGAGGGATGGAGGTACATGACAAACTTTAATTTGTTAGGAAAAGGAAAAGAGATAAGAGAGGACATAGTAAGGGTAGTATATATGGTGGTGATATGTTTGTAGAATCTATACATTAGGCCTCCGTTTTCACCCTTAGCTTTTATTTAATTATTCACATCACTCACCAACTATCTCTCCAACATGGATTCCTTATATTTTATCCTTTAGCTTGCGTTGCTTGTTGTACCACCACAAACGATCCTCCATCTTCCTCCAATTTCTTTATTTATTATTATTTGGTTCACACGAATCCAATGGAACCCAATATATATACTTTTTTTAAACAAAATAATGTAGAATAAACCATCACGTTGTAATTAAAATAATAATAATAAATCTACTAATACTAAAACAGAAGTGAACCCACTTAATTGTTAATAAGAATATATCTATATGATACATTTAAATGAAGTATTTAATTACTGTAACACCCCGATCTTTAATTAAGTCCTAATTAAGAGAAATTAAGGGTAAAGGACCTTAGTTGGGACTTAATTGGATTTGAGTGGATAAGTTTCTCCTAGCTTAAAGTATTGCATGCTATGTGTTTTATGTGCCCAAGTATGTGATTTTATGAGTTTAAAAGTTAAAAAGGATATACGGATGTTAAGGTACGAGTTGGGACGTTTAGAAGTGTTTTGAAGCTTTTTCACAGCCCAGTAATCGATTACCATCCCGTGGTAATCGATTACAGCTGTTTTCGCTATGTGTAATCGATTACAAAATCGATGTAATCGATTACCATGTGCGCAGAACGCGTTTTTCAGCGCGTTTAAGTGACGTTCGGGCCCACGGTGACTCTAGAGCATGTTTAACCTAGCCACCACGTGAGTAAACCCTAATACCACTATCATTCCATCAGAAAACCCTCTCTCTCCATCTTTGAGCCTCCATAGGTTTCTCTCTCAAGAATACACAAAGCCATAACCCTTCCACACCAAGAAACACCCACCAATTCTCACCCGATCAAGAAACGGACCACATATTATTAATCCTCACACCAAAATACACAAAACCATCGGTTTCTTTTCCCCATCAAGTGTCACCTTTGTCACCGAACCGTTCGTGGGTTTAGGGAAAGAAGAGGATTCACGGGAAACGTCGGGCTAGAGTGTTGTCGTCAAAGTCTTACGATTGTCTTCTAAGAGGTAGGGGTTTAGACATTCTAAATGTTGAATTTCATGCATGATGATAATGATTTTTGATGAAATTGATGTTCTTGTTGTTTTTCCTATTAGGGTTCATGAAAGGGGTAAATTGTACCGATTGGTTTTGAAATTAAAAGTGTTTTCATCGATTAAAAAGTGTTTAAATTGTATTTTTATGAATGATTTTCGTATGGCTATGTTTTCTAATGATTGGAGCGATTCTAGGTTATTATTTTGGCCATTGGCTATGGAAAATCGTGTTTTGGAACTCTAGAATCGTGTTTTACGACGCTGTAATCGATTACCACGATTTCGTAATCGATTACAGGGGTCCTGTAATCAATTATAGTAATCGATTACCACCCCATGGTAATCGATTACAACACTGCTGTTTTTGCGAAAATGAACTGTTTTGACCCTTTATGCACCCTAATGTGTTCTACAACTTGTATGAATGATATCTATGAATATTCCATAGATTATATGTGATTATATATGCTGTTTGAAATGATTATATGTTGTATATGATGGATAAGTACATGTTATGTAAAGAGATTAATGTGCAAAGTGAAAAGAAAGTTAAAACACACAGTGTAGCCTTTCCGTTCGTGATGAACGTTACAGGGGGCTGGCAACCTCGGTTGTAACGACTCACTAGCGGAAGGTGAATTACCCCCTCTACCCATTTGTATAGGATGAGCTCATACCTAGGGTCGGCGATGCGGAGGTTACAGGAGGGTGGTCAGGCCAAAACAATGTAAATGATCCACAGGCACCAAAAGGGCGTGCTTTAATGAAACGAATCCACAGGCATACTAAGTGATAACGCGGTTTTTACCAATATTTTATGCCCTTAATTTGGATGGTTGTATGCAATTCTTTGCTCTATTTTGGCCTTTTATTGTATTTAATACAATTTGGAATTAATCTGAACTTAATAGAAATAAAGGCTAAAATAACAAGTTTTATGATGTTTTTACAATTCAAGGATGACCTTTGCACTTGATCTTGGATATTTCGTATTTTTAGTGCAGGTCACAGGTATTATTGGAGTTGTAGACATCAGGAACTGAGCAAGAAGCGGAGCAGTGGATTTCAGAGCAAGCATCGAGCGCTCCAGCGCCCGTAGCGCGCCCCAGCGCGCGTGGCTCACTTAAACCTGTCACGTGCACAACGTTGGCGCTCCAACGCCCGTAACGCGCCCCAGCGCCGCGCCAGAACTCTGTCACAGCAGAAACCTTATCTGCACAAGTTGGGGGCCCAATTAGCTAGGGTTTAGAGGCTGCTCATTCTATTTAAAGAAGGCTAATGCATCAGAAAACACATCACTTCTTCAACCACTTATTTTCTTTTCCTAGTTAGAGTTATTTGTCTTTCCATTAGGATTTCCATCTTTCCTAGTTTAGCTCTAGCTCCATCTTTTACATTTCAACGTTATTCGTCCAGCCCTTTTTGGGTTTTGTAAGTTACTCTTTCTCATTAATACAGTTATTCGTTTTTATATCTTGCCAACTTGCATCTAATTTCTTTTTAATTCTTGCCCTTTAATTCATTGCCATGAGTAACTAATTTTCTTGGTGGTTTATGAGGGTGTGAACATCATTGGGGTACTTTGAGGCTTTGTTCTTAATCTTGCATAAGTTTTCATTATCAACCCTTAACATGTAATTTGAGATGTTGAATTATGTGTTTAACCCCTTTGTCTTGGCTTACTCGATTGAGTTGGCTAACTCATTGGCATATGTTTATGTGTTGGTTGATTAATTGATACATGGCATATTAGGAATTGGTAATGAGTAATTAATTGGCTGATTAGTCTCTTAAATTAGATTAATGTGATTGTCTTTAATAATTGTTGAGAGTGGAACTAAAGGTGAGATCTCACTAATTAATCCCATTCTAGGCAATTAATCATTAGAATCACAACAAAGGAGTTAGATCTAACTCCGGCGTAATTAATCAACTCATGCATTCTGTTGTAGCCAATGATTGACACCCTAATGAATGTTCCACCCCCATAAACCGCTGCTTTTATTATTTCCATTTTTATTCCAATTTAATTATCTTGCACACAAAAACCCCCAATTGTGACAAACCGTCAGACAACTAGTCTCGTGTATTACTCTCTTAGCCATTCCTTGTGAGAGACGACCCTGGTTTCCACTAAACTATATTAGGGGAACTTGGTTTTAAAAATAATTAAATTTATGAGTGTTACGACGCACCCATCACTAAGTATGCTTAAAAAGACTCAAGATAATTAAAGTAATGAATATGAGTTATACGTTACAGACAAAGAATGTTATATTTCTTTATATACTTATATGATGGTTAAGCACTTATCACACCACACATTGATGATCATTTATGTTTATGTATAACTGTTAATTAAAAAGGAACAAGACGCACATAGGTAGTCGTACCGGGAAAAATATTATTTTGAAACTTATAACTGAATTGAATTCATTCATGCTCACTTATTTATTAAATAAACCCAGTACGGCTCCCCTACTGAGTTACTTACAAGTACTCACCCCATGCTATTTCACCCCTTTTAGACAATGAGTACCAGCAGAACGATGGAGCGAGCTTGGAGCCCGCGCAACCTTAGTTTAGCTTCCGTATTTGTTTATTAGTTATGGACAATTGAGTTGTTTCTCTATGGATTTATGATTATTTTCTATGTTTAAGTTTCTGAGACCAGCCCTTTGTTAGCCGGCAAATATTATTATTTATGGATTGTATTTTGTGGAGTCTTGTGAGTCACTGATTTAGGCTCATGAAACAACACTATTATTATTATTGTTTTGATGTATGTTTTTGGGAGATTACATGGTTTATTCAATTTTATTGAGGTATTATTCAGGATATTTGATTCCACGTTTATATACGTTGTATTATTTCGCAAGGCCCTTATTTTATATTCCGCAAATGAATTATGAAAATTTCTCCCACGTATTTTCCGCGTATATGTATTTCAAATATAAAAATATTTATGATAACATGAAGTAACCCTTATGAAATGGCCTAAAATGTCTTAAGCATTAAGGGCTATCTAGTAGGGTGTTACAATTACCATTTTTCAATAGATAAACAAAGACCAAGGGACTGGAATGCTAATTCCTCTAAATGCAAACAATATTCTTTATTTGTGCTGCAAAATAAACAATCTTTAGTCTATATTTAGTTTGCATGCTAGTTATTGATGATGTTGTTGGTAATGACTGTTGATTTGTCTTTATTTTTGAGTTGTTAGTGTTTTACAAGTTCATAAATGTTTTGTTTCATTTTAATCAGAATAAAGACTAGATATGGATAAGTCGTGGATCACTAAACCACAAAATTCACCTGAGTATGAGGAAGGGGTTTCATGATTTATTGATTTCGCCTTTACACATCGCTCAGTTAATGATAAAATAATATGTCTTTGTTCTTCATGTGCATTTAACAAGTGGCAAACAAGGGACATGGTGTACGAACACCTAATATATAAACAATTTTCAAAGGGATATACATTTTGGTTTTATCACGGGGAGTATTCCACAGGTGAAACTAGCAATGTGTCAAGTACTAGTGTTTTACATGACGTTCAAGAATTCATGTTCGAGGAAGATCCAATTCGAAACATGATCAATGAAGCTTTTGGAGTTGATAGGAATCATGGGACTGAACAACCTTTTTCAACAAATGAAGAAGCTGTTGGGGTTGAGGATGAAGGGGTGATGCCAAATGCAAGTCAAGAAGGGTGTGAAGCTAAAGAGTTTTATGAATTAGTTAAAGAAGGAGAACTACCGTTATATGAAGGGTGTACAAGGTACTCAAAATTATCCTTCATGGTAAAATTGTATCATATCAAGTGTTTATGCAAGATGAGTGACAATTCAATGACGATGATACTAGAATTACTTAGTGATGCATTTGAGCATGCTAAGATTCCAAGTTCATTCTATGAGGCAAAGAAGACCATCACCAAACTTGGTTTAAACTATACCAAAATACATGCATGTCCAAATAATTGCATGTTGTATTGGGGGGAGGATGAGAATAGGGAGACATGTAAAGTTTGTAACAAGTCTAGATGGAAATCAAGGTCAAAAGATGGTCAAGTTGAGGCATCCAAGAATGATGCTAGCAAAAAGAAAAAAGTGGCTGCAAAAACTCTGCGCTACTTCCCTCTTAAACCAAGATTACAAAGATTATTTTTATCTTCAAAGACTGCAGTGTTAGAAAATTTAATTTTCTTTATTCTAATTTATGGGCTATAAATTATATTAATAATCATTATAGCTATTTAGTTGTGACATTTTTAACGGTCTCATTATTGATTAAAATAATATTAGGTCACACTTAATTATTTGTCAGTTTGGAGAAATTATGAGTAAAAACCGTTACTCTATCTTGGTCTTTATGGGGTTTAATGGGAACCAATGGACCAAGCATAAATAGAGACAAAAGAGTTTGGTTCCCAATATATCAAAAATCATATTTTGCAAATTCTTAACCCATCTAAGAATTGCTTTCAAGCCTGAAAATGACTCTGGAGATTTTGGTTGAGGAAGACCAAAAACCACCTTCACACAAGCAGCTCGAGAACCTTTGGTTATTGCTTCTCGATGAATCAATATGAACGACACTAAAGTTTTTATGGTTTTTGTCAGTGGCGGCTCAACACTTTTAGAGGCCTAAAGCCGACTCTAAACTGAGGCCTTTTAAATCAAATAATAAAATTATATTGAATTTATTATATTTTTATATAAAATTTATCTTTCGTATTTTTAGGATGTAAACTCATTTATTAAATTATATTATACTCAATTTCATCAAACAATTTTTTTCAATTGATAATATAGGTAGTTCATTTAATTTTTGTTGAAACATTGTGGATTTTAGATAAGAATTTATTAATTTATTTTTAAAAAAAATTTCTTTCCGAGATAATTTAGAATAATAGAATAAGTCAGAACGAAAGAAAAAAATATAAATAATACTTATTACTTATCATATGAATATAAGAGAAAGTTTCATATCACTTGCCTCTATATAAGTTTAGACAACAATCTGCACAATTCGAGTTTAGCACAAAAATGAGGAAGGAAAGGGAGGAGAACTAGAGATGACTTATGATAATAGAGGAAAAGAACTCAAGAAGTAAAAAAACTGATACATTGAACTGATCGAAAGTACAAGGAACATATATGAATGATGATTTGTGATTTGTCTGAAAGAGAAGAGAAATAAATAAATAATTAAGTAAAGTGAAAAAAAAATGTATATGTAGGGATTAATCCACAACACATATATTAGACATGAGTGTTGATCAGCTCTTGAGTCATGATGATTAATGTTACCTTATTACCTTTAGATTTTTTTATTAAAAAATTTTAGAAAATTTTGGAGGCCTAAAGCCCTAGCTTCCCTAGCTTCACCCTTGAGCCGGCTCTAGTTTTTGTTAAAAATCTAACATGCAGAGGATATGAAGTGGCATGCTGTAGATCGTAACAAAGATGACTTGATGAGACAGCCAAGAGACTCTGAAGCTTGGAAGAGGTTTGATTCGATGAACCCTTTGTTTGCATCTGATCTGCGAAATGTTCGTCTTGGACTAGCTACCGATGGATTCAATCCATTCGGAACTTTAAGCGCAAGTTATAGTATTTGGTCAGTCATTCTTGTTCCATACAACACCCCTCCATGGGTGTGTATAAAGTCGACATCATTCATTATTTCAATGATAATTCCAGGAAAAAAAATGCCAGGGAATGACATAGATGTCTACTTGCAACCTCTCATCAAAGAGTTAAAGGAGTTATGGGATGAAGGTGTTAATGCATATGATGCTTCAACACGAGAAATGTTCAAGTTGCATGCAGCTCTCATGTGGACAATAAGCAACTTTCCTGGGTTAGGGACTCTTTCTGGGTGGAACACATACACGGGATTAGCTTGCCCATCTTGCAATTTTGATGTTGTCCCATGTCGTCTGTAACATCCCAAATTTATTAACTATGCCATGTGTCGCAACCGGGATCGCGACGGGACGGCGGAATGCAAAATTAAATTAAAAATGTGTAATGTTTAAAATGGTTTTTAATTTTGGAGTCGCCACCAAGGTTTATTTAGGAAAAACCCCGGAAAAACCATTATTTAAACAGAAATTTTGAACTGGTCTGCGAAAACAGAGTTGGATCCGGGAGTCTGATTATGCACAGGGAAGGGTAGAGAATACACTCCACGCACCCTGATACATCCGTCCTAGAACGGTTACCCAAAATTAATTGTGCAAATTAAACGATTTAAAGCATATTAAATTTATCCTCAATAAAAATAAAATTAGATATTTACACAATAAGTATTTACAAGTTAACACAATAAAAATAAATGAGATAACAATAAAATTAACTAGAATATTTACAAATTAAAACAATAAATACAATAAATATTATAAAGAAAATTATGAAGAAAATAAAGTTGAGCTTGACGGGTGAACCCTGCTCTTACGTATTCTCTAGTACAATGAGAAATTCAAAGCTCACGTAGTTCTACAAAATGATTACTTTTTTTTTATCTTTTAAAATTTTTTAAAAAAAAAATTTTGTATTTTTTTTAAAATTTATTTTTATTTAGAAAAAGAGAATTAATTTTTGTTGTATGAAAAAATATTTTTTTTGCAAGGTTTAAGTTAGTACTTGACTACTCAATAAACCTTTTAATGAAGGTAGTATCTACTACTCAATCATCAGTTTTTGTTATTTATAACAATAATAATAATAAATGCAATATCAATAATAATAATAATAACAATAACGATATCAACAACAACAACAACAACAACAATAATAATAATAATAATAGTAGTAGTAGTAACTAAAAAAGAAAAAGCCTAAATGGGCTCTGATCCAACACTACTCACATACACATCTAGGCCCAATCTGATACATGTACATGGTCTACACAAAATTAGGTTTATGGGATGGGAGAGAGAGAAGCAGAGGCAGCGACGCTGCCATGGAGAAAGAGAGAGAGTGAGAGAAACAGAGGCAGCCGCCTCGGGTGGGGGCCGGCTGCTGCCATCGCGGCTGCAAGGGAAGTCCGCGACCGAAGAGGCGTGGTGAGAGAGAAAGAGAAAGCTCCGAGGGGTGAGAGAGGGAGAGAAGGGAAAACGGTAAGGGTGAGCCGCGGGAGAGGCGGAGGCCGCGACCTTCGCGGCCGCCGGGTTTGTCGCGAGGCGCCACGAGACGCCGCGAAGAGGTGAGAGGGAGAGAGATTCTGTGAGGAAAGAGAGAGAGAGAGAGAGGGAAGTCGCGACCTCCGCTTCTGGAGGTTCAAGGGCGATGGTTCGGCTGCTGGGTCATACGACGGGTGCGGTCGCCGCCGCTCGGGTTGCCGGTCAGTGATGATGTTGATGGTCAAGGTAAGCAACCGGTTCTCTTTCTCTGTGTTCTCTCATTTTTTTTTGTATATCATTTTTTTTTTGTTTAACTTTTGGTTATGAATGAAGATGATGCTTATGAATCTAGGGTGAAGATGATGAGATGATAATGATAATGGTGATGATGATGAAGATGCAATTCTGTTGTTGCTTTTTTTTTATTTGCAAAGATGATGCATAATTAAACTGACTTTGATTGTAATTGGACTGAACCAAATTTATTATCAAAATGCATGATGTTGGATGATATACCTTACAGTGATGTGAATGCTCTGTATTTGTGAATTCTGATCAATTATGGATGATGAATTTTTGAATAATGGGATGTGTGGCGATGGATTTTGATGAATGGTATGTATGTGTATTTGTTGTGGAAATGCTTTTGTGTTCTCTGCTTTTTCTTCTTTGTGCTGTCTCCCCCCCCCCCATTTTCTTTCCCCTATGAATGTATTTATACTTTGCAAAATTCTCCCTTTTTCATTCTTTTGAGCTGTGTTCATCCCATTATCTCTAATAATTGCCTTCTTTTTATCTTCTGAGACCAAATACATTTTGTCCCTCATAATTTCATTATCTTTTTATCCTTTGAAACCCACATGGACATGTTTTCATTTTTTTTCAGGATGAGCTAGCAGCTGCAAAAGCATGAATAAGGAAGAATGGGAACTCCAATAATCAACCATTATCAGCATAGTGATGTCCTATTTTTATTTTTGTTTTTGTTTTATTTATTCATTTTTTGTGTTTTTTTTTTCAGAATTGTAAAACTTGGACTGATGTTCTTTTTTTTGTCTTTTATTTTGTAATTTTTTTTGTTTAAGAAAGCTAAACGGCTGCATTAACTACATTATGAACAAAACCTTTCTAAAAAAAACAATTCAATAGACTCAAACTTTTTTTTTAGATAATAACAAAAAAAATGAAGAAAAGCCCAATTACTCTAAATGGACTCAATTATTATATATATATATATATATATATATATATATATATGTATATATATATATATTTTACTTTACACTGTGACTCAATAATAAAAAAGATTATTCACAAAAGGATAATTAAATGGCAAACAAAAGTTATTCTTAACTTGGTCAAAAATTGGGTGCTGATAGAAGCCCCCTTTGATTGGCCTTTGGAGCAAAAGATCAATTGATCTTTTACGTTAAAGGATAATCAAAGTAAAGAAGCAACCAATTTTTGTTCAAATTAACTTCACATAAAAATACTCAAACAATAAACAAACGGCTATGTACAACATTGCAGTGCATGAGAGACAAATAATAAGTGAAACTGAGCAACACATGAAACACGGGTTTGCAGTGAAGGCCCAATAAATTTAAAATGTAGGCGACTGAAGGCTCGGACACTCAAGGTCTAATTGTTTGAAAGCAAGTAAAAGGTGGGCACAAGGCCCGGGCACTCAAAGCCCAATTGGTTTCAAAGTAGACAACTCAAGGCCTACAATCGACAGGCTTCACAATACCTGATAAAGAAAGTTGGACGTCTCAATACCCGAAAAAGAAAGTAGGCATCTCAATACCTACAAAGAGTTTCGATGTAGACAACTCAAGGCCTAACATCGACAGGCTTCATAATACCTGAAAGAAAGTCGGGCGTCTCAATACCCGAAAAAGAAAGTAGGTGTCTCAATACCTACAAAAAGTTTCGATGTAGACAACTCAAAGCCTAACATCGACAGGCTTCACAATACCTGAAAAGAAAGTTGTTTCGATGTAGACAACTCAAGGCCCAACATCGACAGGCTTCACAATACCTGAAAAGAAAGTTGTTTCGATGCAGACAACTCAAGGCCTAACATCGACAGGCTTCACAATGCATGAAAAGAAAGTTGTTTTGATGTAGACAACTCAAGGCCTAACATCGACAGACTTCACAATACCTGAAAAGGTTTCACAGTAGACAACTTAAGATCTACTAGCGACAGGCTTCACAATACCTGAAAAAGAAAGAGTTTCGATGTAGACAACTCAAGGCCTATCATCGACAGGCTTCACAATACCTGAAAAGGTTTTGCCGTAGACAACTTAAGATCTACTAGCAACAGGCTTCACAATGCCCGGAAAGAGAAATTTGGTGCAACAACATGATAAAAAGTGGGTGGGTCAAGAACCACCAATGGTAGATGCATGTAATGCAAATTCAGCACTTTTGTTTTTTTGAAAGAAACCTTCAAATCTTTTTTTCTTTTAATTCGACAATGTTTGTACAAGTTGGAACTGTTGGAGAATTCACATAAAAATACACTTTGAATGAGATATTCAAAACTTTCACCATTTTTTTTCACAAGTTCAACGAAGGCAACTGGTTTGGAATAGTGAGAGGTGGCTTTATGGAGGGTCTTTTGTGGTAAGGAATTATGAGGAAATATGTGATACTAGTTTCCTTGGATTTGAGCATTTCCAGAGCAATGAGAGTGTTTAAAGACTCTTGATTTGATTGGTTGTGAATAGCCCCCGAGTTGAAACCTTGTTGACTTTTGTTCCCTTCGAATCTTCTTGCCTTGCAACTTCAGTGATTCTTGAACTTTTGCTTCCATCGTAAGGTATCATCTCTTCATTTTCAATAATTTTGTTTTTCCTTTTTTTATTTCCTTTCTTGTTGTGATTATCTTTGTTTTAGAATTAAACTAAGGAAAATTTGAGCAATCAAACATTGATCAGAATGGACTTTATTAGACTTGTAACGTAGCTATGGCTATGGGTTTATGAATAAAAAGGATATTAAAGGCTCAAATAAGTGTTTAAGGGATACGTGACAAAGGATCATATTTATCAAGATCTTGTAACACTTTATTTACTTGAAATGTAATCACATTCTAATTTACTTTCTTTCATCATTTTTTGTTTTTCAAATCTCTATTGATAATGAGCTTTGTTCTTTTCTTTTTGTATAAAGATGAAAGAATGATTTTTTTTTCACTTTATCACTTTTTTTTTCTTTTTTGTGTCCCCCAATGTGAGGGTGATCCTTGTCAGGGTATATGAAAAAAAACGAACAAGCTCAAACTGGGTAACAAGAGATTTTTTTTTTATTTTTATTTTTGGATAGAGAAACATGGCCAGACATCATTTCAAAGTATGATTGCTAATTTTCACAAACTTAAGGCTTAAACATAGTGTTTTTTTTTTTAATAATGAAGCGATAATACCACACAAACACAAGACATTTTTATTATTGAAATGGAAATACACACAAAGTTGTTCACTGAAAAGTACATTCAAATCTAACAAACTGAATTGAAATGAAAACAAGGTTCAAACTGATTCATGAAGGATTAGATCTGCAGCTTCAAACAGTGTGATGGGGCAATGGGTTGTTTCCAATGTTCGGTCCAGCTTGGGGATTCTCCTCATCTTCAAATACTAATTTCCCGATATCTCTGAGTTTTTGCACTCGAATTTTCAACGATATACATCTCTCAATCGAATGACCAGGTGAGTCCATATGATACTTGCAGGTCTCATTAGCATTGTACCATTTCGGGAGAGGATTTGGAGTAGGTCTGGGTATTTCGGGGCCAATTAGGTTTTGTTTCAGCAATGCATCATAAATGGCCTCATAAGCGATTGGCACTGGATCGATCTTTACCCTTTCTCTTTCATATTGGTTTTGTGAGACATTAGGAGAGTTATTTGTGGATGGGCGACCAAAGGAAACGTTGTTCACATGGAGGGGAGTGTGGGATTGGTAAGGGTATGTATTAAAGGGTGAAGTCGGGCATGGTTTCGGCTGGTGAGGTTCAGCATGTGCGATGGGTACATCCCCGTCTTTCTTTTGGAAGAAAGACTTCTTTGACCCATTCAGCCTGCCCTCTCGGATGGCATCTTCTACCTGTTCTCCGGCTATGACCACGTCCGAGAATCGGTTGGTAACACATCCAAGCAATTTTTCAAAGTAAGCTCCATCTAGTGTCTTGACAAAAAGTCGGACAATTTCTTTCTCACTTAGAGGAGGCTGGACTTGAGAAGCTTTTTCTCTCCATCTCTGTGCATATTCTCGGAAGGTTTCTTTGTCAGCCTTCTTCATTCTTTGAAGCTCAAATCTATCTGGAGCGATATCAGTGACAAATTGATATTGTTTCACAAATAGTTAGCTAAACTACACCAACTTCTTGTTTGTCCTTTGTCAAGGTGTAAGAACCATGTCAAGGCCCCATCAGCCAGGCTATAGCAATGAACCATTAGCTTCTCATTCTTGTGGTAAGCTGCCATACTTCTAGTGTACATGGTCAGATGGACCATAGGGTCGGTTTTTCCTTCAAACATCTCAAAGTCTGGGACCTTGAACTTAGTTGGTATCTCCATGTCTGGAAACAGACAGAAATCTTGCATATCTAGCCTCCCATATGCTTCCATCCCTTGCATGGCCCGTACTTTTTCTTCCAACATCTCCATCTTGTTCAAGAGCTTCTCATCATGATCAGTAATGTCAGGGTGACTTTTGGAGGTGACCATCACGACTTTGTCTGGGTCTTCTTCGTGAGATTGAACAACAGGCTCTTCGACAATGACCTCAGGGTTGTCAACTGGATTGTTATTGACTGAATTGCCATTAGGGTTGGTTTCTTTGTGTGAAGTCAGCTCCTTCAACAGAGTCATTATCTGCTCAAAGCTCCCTTTCATCTTCTCTATACTTTTCTCCAAAGTGGGTTGAGGATCAGTTGGGTTTTGAGGTTGGTGGGCCATTTGTGTGGGTTGAGTTTCTAGTTGCAGTAGAGAACGAGAACGAGTTTGGATTGGGCTTCGAATTGGGACAGACTTGCGAGATGGCGCAATGGTGAAAGTTCTGATGAGAATCAGAAAAAATAATTAATAAATGCACGAAGCAAATTTGAATTCTTCAAGATTCTCCAACAAGACAAATCAATGATTTTTTTTTATTAAAAGGATTAAAAACAATGCGACCTATTTTTTTGTTTTAAAATGCAAGTGCAAATGCAAATGATATGCAAAAAGAAATGAGATCATGAATTTTTTTTTTTTTTAGAAAAAAAACGAGTCATTATTTTTTTTATATTTTTGGAATAAAAAATCTAATAACAGAAAAGGTAAGAATTGGGACACACACACAAAACACACACATATATATATACATTATGAAATCTAGAATGCAAGTTTTGAACCCCTTTTTTATTGTTGTAAATGAGAATGCAAATTTTTTTTTTTGTATAATGCAATATTAAAGATAAAAAGAAAAATGCGAACAAATAGGAGAGAAGCCCCCAAGTTTTATTAACACATCAACAAAACATAATTTAACTAGAACTCTATTAGTGCACAACTTGGTATTCTCACTCTAAAGGTCAGTAGCTCCCAGATTGCCCTCATCAATAGAGATTCGAACCTAGTTTAATAATCAATCACAAGTAGGGATATACCCTCTCAATATGACAAATCAATAAAACTAGTAACAATCTGAGTGGTGTCCCAACAAATATCAAGTGAGCATAAAGCCCCTCAATGACATTGTCAAGACACCCCCTAGTCTCGGGTCACACAGGCTCGGGTATAGAGCCCAAAAGGTGTGTGAAGTGTGTAAGCTCCATAACCCTTCTGAAAGAAATTGATATATTTCTCTTAGAGAGATAGAAGGTTTTAATGATAACAAAGTAAGTCATAAGTATAAAAATTTTACTTAAGGTTTTGCTAACATGTGTGCTAAGTGTCTCAGAAAGCTTAAGTTTTTTGCAAATCCATGAGTAAAGATCAAGACAAGCAATGAGTAACCTTATGAATTACAAGAAGAAATCATGGCGTGAAAGACATCAGAAAGGATAGTCAGAAAGCGCAAAGGCGAAAGTGCAGTTCTGAGAGAAGAACACTGTCGCCTCAGAAAGGTCTCAGAAGACCTTGCGATTGGTGGTTCTCAGAAGGGTCTTCCCTCAGAAGGTTCGCCTCAGAAGTCCGTACAACTCTCAGAAAGTTGGACTCAGAAGCAACCAAGTGTCAAGACTCTATGGATGAAGCATCAACTCTCAGAAAGCTCGAAACAACAAGCAAAAGGAAGTGGGAACACGCGCACTGTGCAAGTTATTTTGTAAGTTAAATCTAGAAGTCTACTAAGAGAAAACAAAGTCTGTATCTTAATCTTAGTAGTTATTTTCGAAACAAAAACTCTATTCGAAAAACGTTAAGTCCTTCGAGTGTGAAGGCAGTTTTAAGTCCTCGATTGTTTGAGGCAAGTAAAAGTCCTTAAGTGTTTAAGGCAATCAAAGTCCTCTGTTGTGAGGCAAGGTAAAGTCCTTAATTAAGTTAAGGCAAGGAAAGTCCTCTAGTGTTTGAGGCAAGAAAATCTACTTCGGATTGTGAAGTGGTGAAAGTCCTTTACGTGGTAAAGGCAGTGTTGTCTGAGAAGGCACTATAAGAAGAATATCTAAAGAACTCTCAACGGAAGGTTGACGACTGGAGTAGGTTAGTTAAAACCGAACCAGTATAAAAATCTCTTTGTGTTAAGCTTTTCTTCCTTCAACTCTTACTTTCTAAGGAAACTAACAAACACGTTTTTAACTTAATCATAATACTGAAAATCTATTAAGTTAAAATTAGAAAGAGTTTGAGAGAAAGTAACCTTAAAACACTTTCAGAAAAATTCTTAGAAGGGAACTTTCTCAGAAAGGTAAAAGCTCTCAGAAGCTTAACTTTCTCAGAAAGGTCATTCCGCTGCAAACACTCAATTCCTCCTTCTGAGTAAACAGCTTTCTAAGAAAACTTTTAGAAGCAATTTTTAAACCTGCACGATTCAACCCCCCCTTCTCGTGCACAAATACACCTTCAATTGGCATCAGAGCTCGGTCCTTAAGGGGTTGAGCACTTAACAGTGTCAAGGAAAATGATCCAAGAAGGGACTATGGACTCACCAGCTGCGTTCATATCTGATGGGGCTTCAATCAACAGACCTCCAATGTTCCTTGGAGATAGCTTCGACTATTGGCGTGATAGGATGACATTGTTCATCAAGCACACAAGTCTTGATCTATGGGACAGGATTGAAAACGGCGACTATCAACCTCTGCAAACAATAACAGAACAAGCTGTTGTTGCAGCAGATGCTGAACCTGGAGCAGCACCTCCAGCGCCCATAACTTACACCAGACGAGTTCCCAAGGATTAATGGACTCAAGAAATGAAAGAGAAGATTCAGCTGAACTTCAAGGCCAAGTACATTCTTCTATGTGCACTACCTAAGGTAGAATACGACAAGATAGTGTCGTGTGATACAGCACAAGAGATATGGGAAAGGCTTCACATGTTGCATGAAGGTAATGACGAAGTCAAGGAGACAAAGATATCCATGCTCGTACGCAAGTACGAATCCTTCTGCATGCAGCAAGATGAAACCTTTGACAGAATGTCAATACGGTTTCTTCATATCATCAACCAGCTCAAAGTCTTGGGAAAGACTTACTCAAACGCTGAGATGGTCAGAAAGATTCTCAGAAGTCTATCCTCAAAATGGCGTCCAAAGGTTACAGCAATCCAAGAAGCCAAGGATCTAAATCAGCTTGGTTTGGATGTGCTATTCGGCTCTCTCAGAACACATGAGATTGAGCTAGAAGGATTGCTTGGAGGACCATCCTCTTCATTTAAGCCTCAGAAGAGTTTGGCTCTCAAAAGCCAAATAAAAAGATCATCCAAAGCTCTCAAGGCAGAAGAAGGTTCTGAGTCAGAAGATGAATCAGACTCAGAAATAGAAGAAGATGACATCTCTCTTCTGGTCAGAAAGATGAAGAAAGCTTGGAAGAGAAGACCAAGCAAAGGAAAGGAGATTACTCCTAAGAAAGGAAAGCTAAAGCCTTCTGAAGCCACATGCTATGGCTGTGGAAAAAAGGGTCACTTCAGAACGGAGTGCCCTCAGAACAAAGGGAAGAAAAAGTTCATCCCCATAAAGAAAAAGAAGGCAATGGCTGCTACATGGAGTGACTCGGAAGAAGAAGGTTCTGAGCCAGCAAACGATGAAGAAGCTAACGTTTGCTTCATGGCTGGTACTGACTACATTCTGGAAACAGAATCTGAGTCAGAAGAGGTACCTAACTCCCCTCCTCTTTCATATTCACATAACGAGGTCTCAGAACTCTATGAAGAGCTTCTGAGAGACTCAAATGAATTAGCTGACAGTTTCAGCAGCTTAAAGAAAAATTACAAACATCTAGAAGCTGAAAATGCTAGACTAATTCAAGAAGTTGAGAACCTAAAACTTGAAAGAGATAATTTTAAAAACAGATATCTTGAAAGTCACAATCTCTATCAAGCTTTAGAAACAATGTCTTCTGTAACGGTTGAAAAGGCTGAATTAGCCTTAATAGAATTACAAAAGACAAATGAGCTTCTCACTTCTGATCTAGTTAAGATGGTCGATGGTGGGAAAATGATGACTCTTTTACATGGAGGTCAAAGACCTTACAAAGATAAAAGAGGACTCAGATATGAAGAGATTTTCGAACCCAACGACCTTGATCCATCTCTAACTAAATCACATCGCATGTGCATCTCATGTTTCAAAGATGGACATGGATCTGAGACTTGCTCTATGCTTAGTAAAGGAAACACTTCTCTGCCCAAAAGGGCTAAGAAGGTTAAAAACTCTTAGAAGGCCAAATTTTCTCAGAAGACAAGTCCTTCTCAGAAGGATAAGGCTTCTCCGAAAGCGAAGGCTTCTGAAAAGGGCAAAGAAAAGGTTTCTGAGTCTCAGAACCACAATCCCTCTAAGAAAAGAAGACAAAAGGCAAAGAAAGCTAACAAGCAAGGACCCAACAAAGCATGGGTACCTAAACCAGTGAAATTTGTGTCTGCAGGTGCATCAACAAGCACTGCTCCACCACCAAGATGAGCAGTGGTACTTGGACAGTGGCTGCTCAAGGCACATGACTGGAAGCAAGCACTGGTTCAGAAACCTTTAACCCAAGAAAGGAGGAACGGTGCGATTCGGTAATGGTGCCAAAGGGAAAGTCACTGCCATAGGAGATGTTGGTAAGGATTCTTCTCACCAAATCTCAGATGTACTTTTAGTTGATGGCTTGACACACAATCTATTAAGCATTAGTCAATTCTGTGACAAAGGCTTAAAGGTTGAGTTTCATGCCAAATATTGCCATGTGACTAATCTCACTAACGGCAAGATCGTTCTAGAAGGAAAACGAGTTGGTAACATCTATGTTATCCATCTAGATGATCTAAAGGATCAAAATGTGAAGTGTCTTGTCTCTGTCCAAGAAGACAAGTGGCTTTGGCATAAGAGACTTGGTCACGCCCATATGAAGCTTCTTTCTGAGCTCTCTCAGAAAGGACTTGTAAAGGGTCTTCCCAACATCAAGTATCAGAAGGATGCAACTTGCGACTTCTGTGAAAAGGGAAAACAAACCAAAGCCTAATTTCCAAGCAAAAGTGGAATTTCTTCTCAGAAACCACTTGAGCTCCTTCACATGGATCTCTTTGGACCAACTAGAACGGCTTCCCTTTCTGGAAAACGCTATGGTCTTGTCATAGTGGATGATTATTCTAGATTCACTTGGGTATTCTTTCTAGCTTCTAAGGAAGAAACATTTGAAAAATTCAAAAGCTTTTGCGAAAAGAGTTTCAAATGAAAAAGACTCTCACATTCACACCATACGATCCGATCATGGAGGTGAATTTGAGAATCACGCTTTTGAAAAACTTTGTGAAAATCTGGGCATTGCTCATGAATTCTCTTCTCCCAGAACTCCTCAACAAAATGGAGGGGCTGAGAGAAAGAATCGAAGCCTTCAAGAGATGGCAAGAACAATGCTCTTAGAAAGTGGTCTTTCAAAAGGTTTTTGGGCTGAGGCTGTAAACACCTCATGCTATATCCAGGATCGAGTCTTTCTGAGACCAATTCTGAAGAAAACACCTTACGAGCTTTGGAAGAACAAAATACCCAACATATCGTATTTTCATGTTTTTGGTTCTTCTTGCTTTATACTCAACACAAAGGACAAACTAGCTAAGTTTGATCCTAAATCCGATGATGGAGTATTCCTAGGATATTCCTCAGTCTCTAAAGCCTATAGAGTCTATAACAAGAGGAGCAAATGTGTTGAAGAGACTATCCATATTAAGTTCAAAGAACTTAGTAAGGATTTGCCTCAGAAGGTTGCTGACTTAGAAGATGAGTTTGAGAAACTCAACATCTCTTCTGAGAAAGCCAAAAAGAAAATTCTTATAGATGATGAGAGTGATTTCCAATCTATGGAAAAGCCTCCTCCATCTAAAGAAAAATCTAAAAGCATCATTGAAGCTCCAGAACCTGATGAATCTATTCCTCAAACATCAATGGAATTCAGATTCTCAGAAGATCAAGCTTCTGATGACTCAGAACGAGAACCTTCTGAGCCACCTTCTCAGAACCTTATTCCTAAAGGATATAAAGGTTCAAGAGACTTGAAAAACGTCTCTCAGAATGAAGTCTTGGGTAATCCCGAGCGTGGTGTGAGAACTAGAAGGAACTACACGAATCTTGCTATGGTTTCTGTACTTGAACCAGAATCCATAGAGGAAGCGTTGGATTGTTCTAAACGTTCTGAAGGAGCTTCTTTAGTTAAGCATTTCTAAGTATTTAAATTCTGAAAAATATTTCTTAGAAACTCTCCTTAGTCCTAAACAGATAAGTTAGAACTAAGCTTCTGTAGAAAATAATTTCTGAGAAAATCATCTCTCAGAAGATCCACCTCTTAGAAAAAGGTGTCCTCTAAAAGGGTTTCTCAGAAGGAGATACCTTCAGAAGGACCACCCCTCTCAAAAGGGTGTCTTTCAAAAATTTAGTTACCAACGGTAACTTTTCAAATAAGTCTTGACAACGGCTAGTCTCGAGATAGTCTATAAATACGCAACGACCCATTACATTCGAGCACTTTTCGTTCAAAACTCTCTTAAATCATTGTCATCCAACTTTTTCGTGCTCAAAATTCTCTCTTCTATCCTAAACCCCTTCCTCTCTCAAATGGAAATTGCCACTGAAATTAAGGTGTCATGAGAAACAAGCTGGATGATGTTATCGAAAACATCCTCTATGAGGATGAGAAGATGCAAGAGCTCTTCAAAAGCACCTATCTTCCACGAACCATAGCAATGGGACGTGTCCTTCCTCTCAGCGTCTTCAACGACGTGGATGAACTCAAATTTGCATTCCAGTGCCAACTTGGGCGGGCTGCATTCATGCTCTCGGAAGAAGTTTTCTACCCTAACCTAGTTCGAGTTTTCTACTCCCGAATTGAGAGATCTACAAACAAAGGAGTGAAGAGCTTCGTGACTAATCACAACATCAGACTCTCCTCTGCAGAAATCAACCAAGTCTTCAATACCCTAGATGGCGGAGCCGTCATTTCAGATGATCCAGATTGGTTCAAGGAAGTGAAGGACTCTGAGGAAGAAATTGTGAGAATCCTCACAGGCAGTGCCGACCTGCCACTCAAAGCTGTGAAGGTACCCAATCTCACACAAGAGGCAAGAATCGTTTTCTCAATCGTTCAACACACTCTCCTTCCTCGACTTGGTGACATGGGCAACGTCACCATCATGGATGCATGCCTCCTCTACCATATGCTAAAGAAGGAGAAAATATATTTTGGAAGAATGATGATCAACTATATGATGCGACAAGCTCATCCCAAACGGGCTCTCACAAGTCTTCCCTACGGAAGCCTCTGTAAGCTCCAGAACCCTTCTGAGAGAATTAAGCATAATTATCTTAGAGTTATGAAAGTTTTAATGATAACAAGGTAAGCCATAAGTATAAAATTTTACTTAAGGTTTTGCTAATATGTGCGCTAAGTGTCTCAGAAAGCTTTAAATTATTGCAATGCCATGAGCAAAGATCAAGACAAAACATCAAGTAGCCTTGAAATCAATTGATAAAATCATAGCGCCAAAGATATCAGAAAGGATGTCTCAGAAGCGCTGAAGGTGAAAACATGTTTCTGAGGAAAGAACACTGTCGCCTCAGAAAGGTCTCAGAAGACCTTGCGACTAGTAGTTCTCAGAAGGGTCTTCCCTCAGAAGGTTCGCCTCAGAAGTCCGTACAACTCTTAGAAGGTTGGACTCAGAAGCAACCAAGTGTCTGGACTCAAGGAAGTGCAAACAGTCTCAGAAAGCTCGCTACAACTAGCCAAGGAAGTGGGAACACGCGCACTGTGCAGTTCTGAAAAGTTCCTCATTTTGCGCTGACTGTAGCAGGGAGCCGTTCTGAAAAGGACACAGCCACATAAGCAAAGTGAAAGCTTCTAATTTCGCGGCTCTTTGATGCCTATATATATGAGTTCAATTCCAGAGCAATGTGACGAAACTCTTGCGCTAAAAATCTTGATTAGACGTGCCAAAACTCTGTTGAATTGAAAATCATTTTGCGAAAACTTAGAACTTTCTCAGAAAGACAATTTTTACGAAATTGTTTCTCTAACTTTGCAAAATCTTCTAGTTCTGAATTGGTGTAAATTCTTACATTTGTAAGTTAATTCTAGAAGTCTACTAAGTGTAAAACTAGGTTTGTAACTTAGTCTTGGTAGTTATTTTCGATCAAATCAAACCTTCGAAAAACGCTAAGTCCTTCTTTGTGTGAAGGCAAGTTTAAGTCCTCTGGTGTTTGAGGCAACGTTCAAAGTCCTTAATTGATTAAGGCAAGGAAGTCCTCTGTTGTGAGGCAAGGAAGTCCTCTGTTGTGAGGCAAGGAAGTCCTTAAGTGTTTAAGGCAAGGAAGTCCTCTCGTGTGAGGCAAGGAAATCCACTTCGGGTTGTGATGTGGTGGAAGTCCTTTACTTGGTAAAGGCAGTGTTGTCTGAGAAGGCACATTAAAAAGAATATCTAAGAACTCTCAACTGAAGGTTGAGGACTGGAGTAGGTTGGTTATAACCGAACCAGTATAAAACTCTTTGTGTTAAGCTTTTCTCTCTTACTCTTTAATTGCATAAAGCTTTGAGAAAAACTCAACCACGGTTTTAATTAAGAGGTCTTGTGAAAACATTACTGATTAAAATCAGAAAGCGTTTAAAAGATTATAACCCAAAGTCATTTTCTTAAGACTTCTCAGATAGGAACTTTCTCAGAAAGACTAAGTTCTCAGAAACTTAATCCTCTCAGAAAGCTATTTCCGCTGCAAGCTCTTAAATCCACCTTCTGAGTAAAAACAGCTTTCTAAGTAAAAGTTTTAAAAGGTAATTTTCAAAACTTGCACGATTCAACCCCCCCTTCTCGTGCACACATACACTTTCAGCCTCCTCACCAAAATCTTCAACTACCTCTCTCTACCTCTTGAAGATTATGAGTATATCCACAATCCCAGCAAATTCACCATGGTCACCTTCCACAACATCAAGAAAAAGAAGGTTCCAGAAACTATGGAACCAAAAAAAAAGGAGAAGGCAATGCCTTCTAAGAGAGAAGCAACGTCCAAACGACCTTCTAGGGCCGAGAAAGGAAAGGGAAAGGAAGCGGATCCCTCAGAAGGAAAGAAGAAACGAAAAGTCATCCATCCTTCTCCCGCAAGAATCACAAGAAGCATGGTCTCTGAGGAACGTCAGAAGAGTCCCCCTAAGGAACCAGAAGTGGCTGAGGACTCAGAAGAGACTGCCTCTGATCAGCCATTGGTCAGAAAGAGGAAAGCCTCTCCATCTCTCAAAGCCCCAGACGTTCCACCAGGAGGCAAGAAGAAGCGTGGTCGTTTGGTAAAAGCATATTCTCAAACTCCACACTCTTTTCTTAAAACTTCTTCTGCACTAATTCCTGTTTTTGTTTCTGGTTTAAAACCCTCAAAATTTCGAACTAAACTCCTTCATTCCTTGAATTATCAGGGAAAAACACACAAAGGAGTGGGTAAGAAAACCACTCAGAAACATATCCCTCCAATTGTGACGGGACAAGAACTTGTTCCTGTGACTTCTGATTTTGCCACTGCTGCTACCGCTGCCGCTGAAGAAGAAGAAGAAGAAACTTCTCATCACTCCTCTCCTTCTGGACATGTCTCTCCCATCAGAGAAGACGTTCAAGGACATGGAGGAAATGTTGTTGATTCCTCGTCTGAGGAAGGTGATGCGACAATGTTCCGGATTGAGCATCGAACCTCAGATGCTGGGAGTTCAAAGAAAGAGCCCAAGAAGAAGCAACCTGAAGCTTCTATGGGTGATCTCTCTGAGGCCACCACTACTGAGGCGGCTAACGTGGATGCTGAGTCTCTGACTCAGAAGATGCTGGATGTCCAGAAGGAAATTGATGAACCTTCTGAGAACCTAGAAGTTGAAACTGAAAATCCACCACCATCACCAATCCAGATTCAGCTGGAGGCTGAAGTCGTTCAAAAAGAATCACAACAACAACAACAACAACAGGAAGATGAACAACACCAACAACAAACTCCTCCATCTTCCCCTCAGAAAGAACCATTGACTGATGTTGGTCCTATCCTTTCTGAGACCTCCAACGAACATGAGGAAACTCATGTCTCAACACATGTTGAAGTGACAGGGACCACCAGTACTGGGCTCAGCTCAGAGGTGGACGCTGACGCTACCATGGCTGCAGGTGTTGCAGCAGTTGGGGCATTTGTTGCCACTAGTTCTGTGGGAGGATCAAATGCTGAGAAAGTCTCTCAGAAAGCATTTGAACATCAATCGCTTGATGCAACTAAGATCCCCCCTTCATCGTTTGATCAACTTGGTCCAACCTTCTCCCTAACATCCTCTATGATTGGATCCGGGTTTGCATTGGGAAAACTTGTCCCAACTCCTCCCTCTGTAAAATATGGGCCATCTCAGGGTCCATCTGAAAAAGTAAGATTCCTGGATGCTCTCAATACACAACTCGCATCCTTTAATCTTTCTGCTATCGCACAAGATTTTGATGCCACAGGGCAACCATCTCAGTCACAGCCTGGCCTCCTTGAATTTGGCTCTGCTTCTGAAACAGACCAGAGACAACCCTCTTCTGAAGCAGCTGTCAATATGGAGGGAATTCAGGAGGAAGCTCATGAGGAAGCTCTAGAACGAGCTGAAGATGGAGCTGAAGAAAAAGCTGAAGATGAAGCTGAGGAAGGAGAAGAACACATTCTTGAGTATCAAAAGTTGGATATTGTGGATGCTGTTCTTGAGGCTGAAATTTCTCGTCCTCCTCCTCCTCCCATCTCCTCTGATGGCATACCTCCAGAATGCACACCTGGCGCGGATCAAGCAGAAGTTCAAATGGAAATGTGCAAACTTCTCCGCTTTATAGCTAGAAGGATAGCAGCTCTTAGTCCATGATGATGTTTATGTTAGCCACCCTTTTTGATGTAACAAAGGGGGAGAAGAAAAATAGATAATATTTTGGCTATATAAACAACTAGGCCTAGGATTTAGGGGGAGTACCTAGGATTTAGGGAGAGTAACAGATTTAGGGGGAGCCAAAAATTTTGTTTGTAACCCCATTTGAATTTTAATGAAATATTATTCAAGTTTTGGCATCTCTAGTTCGTCATTAGCTTGGTATTTCTAAAAATCATATTTCATTCATCAAGAAATACATGTTATAGTTGATAGTCTAAAAACAGTACTCATACATAGCATATCTATCTGTTGATTATCAAAGCATTCTAAGAAAATAACAAAGTCTTCTCTCAGAAAGCTAAGTTAGTTTCTAAGAAAGCAAAAGTGCATTCTGAGTAAGTTGAGAACTTAATCAGAAACACTTCAGAACTTAAGCAAAATTATTATCTTAAGACTTAAGTTGTTATCATCAAAAAGGGGGAGATTGTAAGCTCCAGAACCCTTCTGAAAGAAATTGATATATTTCTCTTAGAGAGATAGAAGGTTTTAATGATAACAAAGTAAGCCATAAGTATAAAAATTTTACTTAAGGTTTTGCTAACATGTGTGCTAAGTGTCTCAGAAAGCTTAAATTTTTTGCAAATCCATGAGTAAAGATCAAGACAAGCAATGAGTAACCTTATGAATTACAAGAAGAAATCATGGCGTGAAAGACATCAGAAAGGATAGTCAGAAAGCACAAAGGTGAAAGTGCAGTTCTGAGAGAAGAACACTGTCGCCTCAGAAAGGTCTCAGAAGACCTTGCGATTGGTGGTTCTCAGAAGGGTCTTCCCTCAGAAGGTTCGCCTCAGAAGTCCGTACAACTCTCAGAAAGTTGGACTCAGAAGCAACCAAGTGTCAAGACTCTATGGATGAAGCATCAACTCTCAGAAAGCTCGAAACAATCAGCAAAAGGAAGTGGGAACACGCGCACTGTGCAAGTCAGAAAGTTCCTCATTTCGAGCTGACTGTTGCAGGGAGCCGTTCTGAGTCAGAGACAGCCACATCAGCAAAGTGAAAGCTTCTAATTTCGCGGCTCTTTGATGCCTATATATATGAGTTCAATTCCAGAGCATGGTGACGAAATTCTAGCGCAAAAACTCTTGATTAATCGTGCCAAAACTCTGTTGAATTGAAAATCATTATTTGCGAAAACTTAGAACTTTCTCAGAAAGACAATTTTCCGAAACTGTTTTTCTAACTTTGCGAAAAATCTTCTAGCTTTGTATTGGTGTAAATTCTTACGTTTGTAAGTTAAATCTAGAAGTCTACTAAGAGAAAACAAAGTCTGTATCTTAATCTTAGTAGTTATTTTCGAAACAAAAACTCTATTCGAAAAACGCTAAGTCCTTCGAGTGTGAATGTAACACCCCGAACTTTATTAGGTCCTAATTAAAGGAAATTAAGGGTAATGGACTTTAATTGGAACTTAATTGGGTTTGAGTGAACATGTTTCCCCTGGATTAAAGTATCTATGCTATGTGTTCTTATGAGTATTTATGTGTATTTATGTGTGCTTTGATGTTATATTAAGTCATAATTGGTGTATGGATGTTATTATATGAGTTGAGACACTTTAGAAGTGTTTTGGGGCATTTTTCGCGCCCAGTAATCGATTACAGCTCCTTGGTAATCGATTACAGCAGGTTAAGTTTCAGAATTGGGCTTTTTCGAAGGCCTATAATCGATTACAAGCTCGATGTAATCGATTACACTGCGCGCAGAATGAGTTTTTCAGATGTTTTAAGTGACGGGTGGGCCCCACGATGACTCTTAAACCCTAGTAGCTCAGAATATAAAAAGATAAACCCTATTTTTCCAACTCTTTTGGTCAGAAACACTCTCCCTCTCCATCCAAGAGCCTCCATTATTTCTCTCTCAAGAACCCTCATAGCCATAGCCATTCCACGCCAAGAAACACCCACAAATACTCACCCAACCTCAAAGATAATTACATATTATTGATCCTCTCACCAAGCCGGACGTTTCTACCGGTTGCTTTCCTCCGAAAAGGGTCATCGTTGGAGTCGGGCCGTTCGTGAAACTAGGATTCCGTCTAGAGCAAGAGTTGTCTTCAAGAGGTAGGGGTTAGGCATTATAATTGTTATGGAATTTCAAGTATATTGATGAATTGTTGAAGTTTTCGATGTTGTTCGTTGTTTTTCCCATTAGGGTTCATGAAAGGGTTTGATTTATGAAATTGGTTTTGAAAAAGAAAGGGGTTTTATGGATTGGAAAGTGATTTAAACGTATTTTCATGATTGGAATTGGTATTGGCAACGTTTTTCTACCCGATTGGGACGATGTTAGGTTCATATTTTGGCCAGCGGATATTGAAAAACGTGTTTTCGAAACCCAAGAATCGTAATTTACGACTTCGTAATCGATTACACGACTTCGTAATCGATTACGATGCCTGAAATCCAAATCGCGAGAAAACGTTGTTCTCTGTTAATCGATTACAGAGCTGTGTAATCGATTACAGTAATCGATTACCAACCCATGTAATCGATTACAACAGTGTTGTTTGTGCCAAAATGAATCGTTTTGACCCTTTATTCACCCTAATGCGTTCTACAACTTATGTAACTGATATATATAAGTTAATTATGCATTGTATGCTTTAAATATGTTGTTTAATGAATGTTATGATGTTATGTGATGTCTATGTGAACCATATGACCTTATGCTTTATGATTATGCATGACTATGTGAATGAGTATGTGTTATAAGTAGCCTTCGACATGTGATGGTTGTGACTGAGGGAGGTGAGTTAAACCTCGACATGCAACTCCATTACTGAGGGAAGGTGAAAAGGTTAAAGATCAAGATTAAAGTAAAACACATGTAACCTTCGACATGTGGTAGTGGTTGCTGAGGGAGGTGTGGCAACCTCGACATGCAACTCTATCACTGAAGGAAGGTGAATACCCCCTCTCCCCAATATAGTTTAGGATGAGCTCATGCCTAGGGGTCGGTGATGTGGAGGAAAAGGTTCAGAGGGTGGGCAGGCCAAAAGAGAAAAGTGTATAACAGAGTAAAGTAAGTTAGAAGTTAAGTCTAAGTTTTAAAGGTTACTGTTACATAGAGTAATGATTGACTAAGTTCCCTTATATGACTAAATGGCACGTAGAGCACACACAAGGATTATATAATGATATATATTACGTATGCATATGATATAAAATGAACAAGAGGCACTTAGGAAGGTCGTTCCGGGAAAGATGATTTTAGAACTTATAACTGAAGACTGAATGCACTCATACCTCACCTATTTTATTAATAAACCCGGAGCGGCTCCCATACTGAGTTACTTCCCAGTACTCACCCCTCGTTTTTCCCCCATTTTAGATGATGAGATCCCACAGGACATAGGAGCGGATGAGGAGCCCGCGCAGCTTTAGTTCCTTACAGTTTTTCATCTTTAGACTTATTATTTCCCATCTATACGTTATGGATTATGTTTACTTCACATGTTAGCATTCACTTGTATTTACATTGAGTCCGGACATATGTTAGCCGGTATTTATTTTTCAGTTATGGTTTGTATTCGTGGAGTCTCATGGGTCTCAGTTTTAGGCTCATGGGATGACACCTATTATTATTATTTACTTTC
This sequence comes from Aeschynomene evenia, assembly GCA_013621005.1. Classification (NCBI taxonomy): domain Eukaryota; kingdom Viridiplantae; phylum Streptophyta; class Magnoliopsida; order Fabales; family Fabaceae; genus Aeschynomene; species Aeschynomene evenia. Next base: position 142,019 of record RYYW01000087.1, on the reverse strand, counting down.
TTGATTGTATGTTTGTTATATCTATTTATTATACGAGGTATTATTCAGACTACTTCATGTGTCATGTATTATCGTTATATTATACGCAATGCCCTTATGTTTATACACCGCAAACGATTTTCGAAAAAATTCTCCCGTGTATTTTCCGCGTACAAGTATTTTAAAAACTAATATGAGTATGATAACATGAGGTAACCCTTATGAAATGGCCCTAAATGACTATAGCACTAAGGGCTATCTAGTAGGGTGTTACATTTTGGTATCAGAGCGGGTCTTTCCTTACAGGGCTTGAGGTAATAGACCTGTTATGCTTTTGTTGCATGTCACGTTAGTTATCGCGCGCATACCTCTTATGTGTCTTAGTTAGCGTTGAGGTGCGTGAACGTACTTTTTGGCTGTCATTGTAACTGTGCATACGTAATTGTAATGTGGAGCCTGATCAACTCGATATTTCTTGTTTGTGTGCACAAGGACATGGTACCTCACAGGCGTACTAGGGACGATTCAGAGACGGAGCATCCTGAGGCGAACGGACCAGGTAATGGGGTTTCAGCTAAGGCGTTCATGGAAATGGCTAGGGCCATGAACCGCATGGTGGACCACATGACTCAGCAGCCGCGCGCAGCGCCGCCACCTGCGGGTAATGGCAGTTCCTACTTCGCTGACTTCAAGAGGGCCAATCCCTCTCCTTTTCTTGGCACTACGGATCCTTCAGTAGCCGAGGACTGGCTGAGGGGTATCGAGGATATCTTCACAGTGGTCCAGTGCACAGAGGTGCAGAAGACGCAGCTGGCCACCTTCATGCTGCAGATGGAGGCACGTTCCTGGTGGAACGACGCTCGTCGCACTTCTGACTCGACGGGTGTAGCGATCACATGGGACATGTTTAAGGACATGTTCGATGAGAAGTACTTCCCTGAGACAGTTCGTCAGGACAAGGAGATGGAGTTCCTTGATCTCCGCCAGGGCACTATGACCATACCGGAATACATCGCCAAGTTCGAGGAGCTCATCCGGTTTTCAGAGATCTACCAGGCGAACCCGAAGGAGAGCTGGAAGTGCATGAAGTTCTGTGCTGGGCTGAACCAAGACATCAAGAGGATGGTCAAGCACATGAAGATCAAGGACTACGGGGAGATGGTGGATACCTGCAGGATCGTAGAGGAGACCAGCCGCCCAGTTGCACCAAAGAGGGTTGACGCTCAGAGGAAGGGTCCGGCACCACAACAGACTAGCCGCCCTGCCTCTACTCGTTTTCAGCCGTATGGCCAGGCTCGCCGACCACAGCAGCAACAGAAGCCACCACCGCAACAGCAGCCTGCAGCACCGCCCAGAGCACTGCCCGCCCCACCTCCATGTGCCACTTGTAGCAAGCTTCATGGCGGTCAGTGTCGCGCCGGTCAGAACGTGTGCTATCGTTGCGGCGCACAGGGGCATTTTGCTAAGGAGTGCCCAGCTGGAGGATCTCGACCTTCTTCCTCTCACAGGCCACAGCACCAGGGCAGGGTTTTTACGGTCACAGCGGAGGGCGCAGAGCGGTCAGACGATCTCATCATGGGTACGTGTTTGGTTTCTGAAAAGTCCTTAGTTGTACTTTATGATTCCGGTGCCACACATTCATTCATATCACATGATCATGCTAGGAGCCTAGGTTTGCATATGTCAGAATTACCATATGACCTGCTAGTATCTACCCCTACAGCTGCACCCCTTAGGACATGTTTAGTTTGCATGAGGTGTAGGTTTCATATAGATGATAGGACATTCATTTTTGATCTCATTTGCTTGCCCATGACAAGTCTAGGCATTATCTTAGGCATGGATTGGTTGTCCGCCAATCGAGTCTTGCTTGATTGCCATGCGAAATCGGTTATCTTTCCTTATGTTCCTTCTGCATTAGTCACACCTGTAGAGCTATATGTTAGTGCCATTAGGCTTAACTGTTGTGGGGTTACGAGTGATGCTTACATGTTTCTCGCCGCTAGTGAGGTTGTTAAAGGTCAGGTGTTGAGTGAGCTTCCCGTAGTGAGAGATTACGCGGAGGTTTTCCCTGAGGACATACCCGAGTTTCCCCCAGCCAGAGAGGTTGAGTTTGCCATAGACCTAGTACCCGGGACGGGACCCATATCCATAGCACCCTATAGGATGGCCCCCGGAGAGTTGGCGGAGCTTAAGACTCAGTTGGAGGAGCTGTTGGAGAAGAGGTTTGTCAGGCCGAGTGTATCACCTTGGGGAGCGCCGGTGTTGTTCGTGAAGAAGAAGGACGGGAGCATGCGGTTGTGCATAGACTACAGGCAGCTGAACAAAGTGACCATCAAGAACAAGTACCCGCTGCCTAGGATAGACGATTTGATGGACCAGCTGAGAGGTGCCCAGGTGTTTTCGAAGATAGATTTGAGGTCAGGGTACCATCAGATTCGTGTGAGGGATGAGGACATCCCGAAGATTGCTTTCAGGACTCGTTACGGTCACTACGAGTTCACGGTTATATCCTTTGGATTGACCAATGCTCCTGCGGTGTTCATGGATTACATGAACAGGATCTTTAGACCCTATTTGGATAGGTTTGTTGTTGTCTTCATTGACGTTATTCTGATCTATTCGAAGACGCGAGAGGAGCATGAGAGCCACTTGAAGGTGGTGCTGGAGGTGCTGAAGGAGAAGAAGTTGTTCGCGAAGCTGTCGAAGTGCGAGTTCTGGATGGAGGAGGTGAAGTTCTTGGGGCACGTTGTGTCGAAGGGAGGCATCTCCGTGGACCCTAGTAAAATAGAGGCTGTGATGAGCTGGGAGCGACCTATTACGGTGACTGAGATTCGGAGTTTCCTTGGGTTAGCCGGATATTACCGTAGGTTCATTTCGAACTTCTCCCAGATAGCATTACCCTTGACGAAGCTTACTAGGAAGAATGTTGCTTTCGTTTGGTCGGAGGAGTGCGAGAGTAGTTTCACGGAGTTGAAGAGGAGATTGACCTCGACTCCAGTGCTTACACTACCAGACCCCAGTGAGCCCTTTGAGGTTTACTGTGATGCTTCAGGAAAGGGGTTGGGATGCGTGCTAATGCAGCATCGCAGCGTTGTGGCATATGCTTCACGGCAGTTGAAGCCACACGAGCTTAATTACCCGACTCATGACTTGGAGCTTGCGGCAGTGGTGTTTGCTCTGAAGATGTGGAGACATTACCTGTATGGGGTCAGGTTCGAGGTGTTCTCTGATCACAAGAGTCTCAAGTATCTGTTCGATCAGAAGGAGCTGAACATGAGGCAGAGGCGCTGGATGGAGTTCCTGAAGGATTATGATTTTGAGCTGAACTACCATCCAGGGAAGGCGAATGTGGTTGCGGACGCGTTGAGTCGTAGGACGGTGAGCGTAGCCCACATGATGGTCAGAGAGGCCCAGCTGATAGAGCAGTTTAGGAACCTGGACCTAGGAGTTACCCTTACCCCCACCAGTGTGAGAGTGAGGGAGATAGCGAGAGCGCAGCAGGAAAACGAAGAGTTCGGGAAGGTGTTAAAGGAGGTTTGCGAGGGGAGGTTGCTAGGTTTTGCAGTGGACGGAGATGGGTTATGGAGGTTTGAGGGGCGTGTATGCGTTCCTGCGAGAGGTGACCTTCGGAGAGCGATTCTGGAGGAGGCTCATAAGAGCCACTTCACCATTCATCCTGGGATAGATAAGATGTACCAGGACCTGAGGAAGATGTTTTGGTGGCAGGGGCTGAAGAGGGACGTGGCAGAATGGGTTAGTAAGTGCCTGGTGTGTCAGAAGGTGAAGGCGGAGCATAGGAGGATGCCAGGACTGCTACAGCCGCTGAGTGTGCCGGAGTGGAAGTGGGAGAGCATATCCATGGACTTTGTGTCTGGGTTGCCGAGGACTCAGGCGGGGCATGACGCGGTGTGGGTTATTGTTGATCGGCTGACCAAGTCAGTTCACTTTCAGGTGATCAGGATGACCTACCCTCTGGAGAAGCTAGCAGAGATCTATGTTCGGGAGGTGGTGAAGCTGCATGGTGTGCCGAAGACGATAGTCTCGGATCGTGATCCGAGGTTCGCGTCTCGTTTCTGGAGAGCCTTCTAGAAAGCGCTCGGTTCGGAGTTGAGCATGAGCACGGCATATCACCCACAGACGGATGGTCAGTCGGAGAGGACTATTCAGACCCTAGAGGACATGTTGAGGGCGAGTGTGCTGGATGGTCTTGGGAGTTGGGATAAGTTGTTGCCCTTGATAGAGTTCTCCTACAACAACAGCTACCAAGCGAGTATAGGGATGGCGCCTTTTGAGGCTTTGTATGGGAGAAAGTGCAGATCACCCCTATGTTGGCATGACCCAGGTGAGGCGAGTGTGCTAGGACCCGACCTTGTGAGGGAGACGGCTGAGCAGGTGAAGAGGATTAGGGAGAGGATGCTCGCGGCTCAGAGCCGCCAGAAGAGCTATGCTGATCAGAGGAGACGACCCTTAGAGTTCTCAGTAGGCGAGCATCTGTTTTTGCGAGTTACCCCTACGACAGGTATAGGACGAGCCATGAAAGTTAGGAAGCTTAGCCCTAGGTACCTTGGTCCTTTCGAGGTCTTGAGTCGTGTCGGGCCAGTTGCTTACCGAGTGGCTTTACCTCCCAGTCTTTCAAACCTGCATGATGTCTTCCACGTTTCTCAGTTGAGGAAGTACATCTCCGATCCTAGTCATGTCTTAGAGTCGGAAAGTGTACAACTAAGGGACGATCTGTGTTTTGAGCTGCCCCCTATGAGTATCGTTGACCGCAGCGTAAAGAGGTTAAGACGGAAGGATGTGCCTTTGGTCAAAGTGGCTTGGGGCGGAGGTCGGTTAGGAGACTTCACATGGGAATTGGAGGACGAGATGCGTCGCCAGTTTCCATCTTTGTTTGCAGGTACGAATTTCGAGGACGAAATTCCTTTTAAGGGGGGGAGAAATGTAACACCCCGAACTTTATTAGGTCCTAATTAAAGGAAATTAAGGGTAATGGACTTTAATTGGAACTTAATTGGGTTTGAGTGAACATGTTTCCCCTGGATTAAAGTATCTATGCTATGTGTTCTTATGAGTATTTATGTGTGCTTTGATGTTATATTAAGTCATAACTGGTGTATGGATGTTATTATATGAGTTGAGACACTTTAGAAGTGTTTTGGGGCATTTTTCGCGCCCAGTAATCGATTACAGCTCCTTGGTAATCGATTACAGCAGGTTAAGTTTCAGAATTGGGCTTTTTCGAAGGCCTGTAATCGATTACAAGCTCGATGTAATCGATTACACTGCGCGCAGAATGAGTTTTTCAGATGTTTTAAGTGACGGGTGGGCCCCACGATGACTCTTAAACCCTAGTAGCTCAGAATATAAAAAGATAAACCCTATTTTTCCAACTCTTTTGGTCAGAAACACTCTCCCTCTCCATCCAAGAGCCTCCATTATTTCTCTCTCAAAAACCCTCATAGCCATAGCCATTCCACGCCAAGAAACACCCACAAATACTCACCCAACCTCAAAGATAATTACATATTATTGATCCTCTCACCAAGCCGGATGTTTCTACCGGTTGCTTTCCTCCGAAAAGGGTCATCGTTGGAGTCGGGCCGTTCGTGAAACTAGGATTCCGTCTAGAGCAAAAGTTGTCTTCAAGAGGTAGGGGTTAGGCATTATAATTGTTATGGAATTTCAAGTATATTGATGAATTGTTGAGTTTTCGATGTTGTTCGTTGTTTTTCCCATTAGGGTTCATGAAAGGGTTGATTTATGAAATTGGTTTTGAAAAAGAAAGGGGTTTTATGGATTGGAAAGTGATTTAAACGTATTTTCATGATTGGAATTGGTATGGCAACGTTTTCTACCGATTGGGACGATGTTAGGTTCATATTTTGGCCAACGGCTATTGAAAAACGTGTTTTGGAAACCCAAGAATCGTATTTTACGACTTCGTAATCGATTACACGACTTCGTAATCGATTATGATGCCCGAAATCCCAATCGCGAGAAAACGTTGTTCTCTGTTAATCGATTACAGAGCTGTGTAATCGATTACAGTAATCGATTACCAACTCGTGTAATCGATTACAACAGTGTTGTTTGTGCGAAAATGAATCGTTTTGACCCTTTATGCACCCTAATGCGTTCTACAACTTATGTAACTGATATATATAAGTTAATTATGCATTGTATGCTTTAAATATGTTGTTTAATGAATGTTATGATGTTATGTGATGTCTATGTGAACCATATGACCTTATGCTTTATGATTATGCATGACTATGTGAACGAGTATGTGTTATAAGTAGCCTTCGACATATGATGGTTGTGCCTGAGGGAGGTGAGTTAAACCTCGACATGCAACTCCATTACTGAGGGAAGGTGAAAAGGTTAAAGATCAAGATTAAAGTAAAACACATGTAACCTTCGACATGTGGTAGTGGTTGCTGAGGGAGGTGTGGCAACCTCGACATGCAACTCTATCACTGAAGGAAGGTGAATACCCCCTCTCCCCAATATAGTTTAGGATGAGCTCATGCCTAGGGGTCGGTGATGTGGAGGAAAAGGTTCAGAGGGTGGGCAGGCCAAAAGAGAAAAGTGTATAACAGAGTAAAGCAAAGTTAGAAGTTAAGTCTAAGTTTTAAAGGCTACTATGACATAGAGTAATGATTGACTAAGTTCCCTTATATGCCTGAATGGCACGTAGAGCACACACAAGGATTATATAATGATATATATTACGTATGCATATGATATAAAATGAACAAGAGGCACTTAGGAAGGTCGTTCCGGGAAAGATGATTTTAGAACTTATAACTGAAGACTGAATGCACTCATACCTCACCTATTTTATTAATAAACCCGGAGCGGCTCCCCTACTGAGTTACTTCCCAGTACTCACCCCTCGTTTTCCCCCCATTTTAGATGATGAGATCCCACAAGACATAGGAGCGGATGAGGAACCCTTGTGTTAAGCTTTTCTTCCATCAACTCTTACTTTCTAAGGAAACTAACAAACACGTTTTTAACTTAATCATAACAGTGAAAATCTATTAAGTTAAAATCAGAAAGAGTTTGAGAGAAAGTAACCTTAAAACACTTTCAGAAAAATTCTCATAAGGGAACTTTCTCAGAAAGGTAAAAGCTCTCAGAAGCTTAACTTTCTCAGAAAGGTCATTCCGCTGCAAACACTCAATTCCTCCTTCTGAGTAAACAACTTTCTAAGAAAACTTTTAGAAGCAATTTTTAAACCTGCACGATTCAACTCCCCCTTCTCGTGCACAAATACACCTTCAAAGTGTCCTATGTACATCAAACCCAATTACTTTACCAACAGATCTAGCAATAAAAATCTCAAATAAAATAAGTCATCTAACCTAAGGTTCAATAATACACAAGTAAATAAAATAGAACAAAATGTTAAAATTAAATATATACACAACAAGAAAAATTCAATATGCTTTAAATAGAATTATTTGCACAATTAATTTAACGGGCTTGACTCTCTGACTCCCCAGTGGAGTCGCCATCTGTCGCAACTGGGATCGCGACGGGATGGCGAAATGCAAAATTAAATTAAAAATGTGTAATGTTTAAAATGGTTTTTAATTTTGGAGTCGCCACCAAGGTTTATTTAGGAAAAACCTCGGAAAAACCATTATTTAAACAGAAATTTTGAACTGGTCTGCGAAAACAGAGTTGGATCCGGGAGTCTGATTATGCACAGGGAAGGGTAGAGAATACACTCCACGCACCTTGATAGATCCGTCCTAGAACGGTTACCCAAAATTAATTGTGCAAATTAAACGATTTAAAGCATATTAAATTTATCCTCAATAAAAATAAAATTAGATATTTACACAATAAGTATTTAAAATTTAACACAATAAAAATAAATGAGATAACAATAAAATTAACTAGAATATTTACAAATTAAAACAATAAATACAATAAATATTATAAACAAAATTATGAAGAAAATAAAGTTGAGCTTGACAGGTGAACCCTGCTCTTACGTATTCTCTGGTACAATGAGAAATTCAAAGCTCACGTAGTTCTACAAAATGATTATTTTTTTTTATCTTTTAAAATTTTTTTAAAAATTTTTTTTTTGTATTTTTATTAAATTTAATTTTATTTTGAAAAAGAGAATCTTTGTTGTATGAAAAAAATATTTTTTTTGCAAGGTTTAAGTTAGTACTTGACTACTCAATAAACCTTTTAATGAAGGTAGTATCTACTACTCAATCATCATTTTTTGTTATTTATAACAATAATAATAATAAATGCAATATCAATAATAATAATAGTAACAATAACGATATCAACAACAACAACAACAACAACAATAATAATAATAATAATAGTAATAATAATAATAGTAGTAGTAACTAAAAAAGAAAAAGCCTAAATGGGCTCTGATCCAACACTACTCACATACACATCTAGGCCCAATCTGATACATGTACATGGTCTACACAAAATTAGGTTTATGGGATGGGAGAGAGAGAAGCAGAGGCAGCGGCGCTGCCATGGAGAAAGAGAGAGAGTGAGAGAAACAGAGGCAGCCGCCTCGAGTGGGGGCCGACCGCTGCCATCGCGGCTGCAAGGGAAGTCCGCGACCGAAGAGGCGCGGTGAGAGAAAAAGAGAAAGCTCCGAGGGGTGAGAGAGGGAGAGAAGGGAAAATGGGAAAGGTGAGCCGCGGGAGAGGCGGAGGCCGGGTTTGTCGCGAGGCGCCACGAGACGTCGCGAAGAGGTGAGAGGGAGAGAGATTCTGTGAGGAAAGAGAGAGAGAGAGAGAGAGAGAGAGGGAAGTCGCGACCTCGGCGGCTTCCATGGCGGACGGCGGGCTCGGAGCTCCTGCTGCTTCTGGAGGTTCAGGGGCGATGGTTCGGCTGCTGGGTCATACGACGGGTGCGGTCGCCGCCGCTCAGGTTGCCGGTCAGTGATGATGCTGATGGTCAAGGTAAACAACCGGTTCTCTTTCTCTGTGTTCTCTCATTTTTTTTTTGTATATCATTTTTTTTGTTTAATTTTTTGTTATGAATGAAGATGATGCTTATGAATCTAGGGTGAAGATGATGAGATGATAATGATAATGGTGATGATGATGAAGATGCAATTCTGTTGTTGCTTTTTTTTTTTATTTGCAAAGATGATGCATAATTAAACTGACTTTGATTGTAATTGGACTGAACCAAATTTATTATCAAAATGCATGATGTTGGATGATATACCTTACAGTGATGTGAATGCTCTGTATTTGTGAATTCTGATCAATTATGGATGATGAATTTTTGAATAATGGGATGTGTGGCGATGGATTTTGATGAATGGTATGTATGTGTATTTGTTGTGGAAATGCTTTGTGTTCTCTGCTTTTTTCTTCTTTGTGCTGTCTCCCCCCCATTTTCTTTCCCCTATGAATGTATTTATACTTTGCAAAATTCTCCCTTTTTCATTCTTTTGAGCTGTGTTCATCCCATTATCTCTAATAATTGCCTTCTTTTTATCTTCTGAGACCAAATACATTTTGTCCCTCATAATTTCATTATCTTTTTATCCTTTGAAACCCACATGGACATGTTTTCATTTTTTTTCAGGATGAGAGGATGAGCTAGCAGCTGCAAAAGCATGAACAAGGAAGAATGGGAACTCCAATAATCAACCATTATCAGCATAGTGATGTCCTATTTTTATTTTTGTTTTTGTTTTATTTATTCATTTTTTGTGTTTTTTTTTGTTTAGAATTGTAAAACTTGGGCTGATGTTCTTTTTTTTGTCTTTTATTTTGTAATTTTTTTTTGTTTAAGAAAGCTAAATGGGCTGCATTAACTAGATTATGAACAAAAACCTTTCTAAAAAAAAAACAATTCAATAGACTCAAACCTTTTTTTTTAGATAATAACAAAAACAAAAAAATGAAGAAAAGCCCAATTACTCTAAATGGACTCAAGTTATGATATATATATATATATATTTATTTTACACTATGACTCAATAATAAAAAAGATTATTCACAAAAGGATAATTAAATGGCAAACAAAAGTTATTCTTAACTTGGTCAAAAATTGTGTGCTGATACCATGGACATAATTAACAATTTGCAATGTTACATAACACCCAAAAACCCCATGTTTTTTTTTAAAACGTATACGTAAAATATATTTTCGCAACCCATATGAACGATAAATCGATATCGAGACTCAAAGTCATGACCAATCAGATTAATGGCACGAATAGATAACCTGGATAAGCCTCTAGAATAACAATAGAAAATACCAATAATATAATAAATGCCCATGCAACAAATGGTTATGATATTACAACTTGATATAAGCATCAGAACGAAATGTAACAGAGTTCAAGTGTATCCAGATCCTGTTTAGTACATGCCGAAATATATAGAGGAGCTGACATGATCAAAAGACAAGCCTAAAATCCTGGTCCGAATATACAAAAGGGGACTCAGGTAAAACTGTAGTTCGTTAATACATATACATGTCAAGATAGTAAAATCCCACGCAGGGGTACAAAAAGGCTCCATATAAATAACTTATAAACAAAGGAAAAGAGGTCGAAGGTCAGCTGCACATCGGTTAGGTTGGTCACGATCAGTGCCTCACCTACTAGCGCTCCCGACGTCCTTGCTCATGTCTGAGCCGGCTGCGGGGGAGGACACCTCTGACTCCACTAGGATGTAGTCGACGTCTGTCCAGAAATCCTCCGAGTCATCACTCTGATAGCTCTCGTCCTCCACTGGGTCCGACTCTGTCGACTCCGAGACTAGAGAAGGTGGCGGAGGTGGTGGCGGAGAAGCAGGTGCCTGAGCTGGCGCTGGAGCTGGAGAGGGGCAGGAGCAGGAGCAGGAGTATGGTACCTCGCTATAAGCTCTGGGATAAAGAAGCGATGTACCCCTGAGATGGTGGATGCGACAGTCACCGCACCGGTGGCCGGCGTGTAGCAGGACCAAGTGAAATCATAGGTCTCGTGGCATGGCGGGGGCGGCGGCGGCTGGTCCATCTAGAATCGAATCATCAAGAAAGGAGAGCGTAAGACAGAGATGTCTTAGTGAGTTACGTTGAGCACACGGATCTACGTGCTCGATGTTATCGATTCTAGCTAGTCAAAGTAATACTCGTATAAAACCGAACTTTAATTTTCTCAAAAACTCAAGTGCTTACTTTGACTAGATCAAACAACTTAACGATCCGTCTCTAAAAGGGAAACCTATGAGTCTTTCTAAGTTCTCGCGGTTCCCTCAAAGTACAAAAATGCTCACCCCTCTCGTGTATCATTACAGCCAACCATATCAGTTTCATACTTGTGGAAATCACCACGTCAGATTCTAACAGCAACTATACATTATTATGCAACAAGCCAGCACTTTCGCATTATTCATATTAATAAAACATGCATGAGAGCACTTCAAATTAACATATCAAACTTTGAGGCGTATCCGGATACACCCACCTCCTAGATACCCTCTAATGGCATATTCGAATAGACCCACCTCCTAAATAGCCAAGCATGGCATACTCGAATACACCCAAACTCCTAAGTAGCCGGCAACAGCATACTCGAATCCACCCACCTCCTAAGTAGCTAATAAAGATAACAGCGTACTCGAATCCACCCATCTCCTAAGTACCTGAGAAAGGCGTACTCGAATCCACCCAAACTCCTAAGTAGCCATTTAAAGATAACAGCGTACTCGAATCCTCCCATCTCCTATGTACCTGAGAAAGGCGTACTCGAATCCACCCAAACTCCTAAGTAGCCATTTAAATACTTCAATCTTCCAACTCAACACAACCACACGAAACATGTACAAGTCTCTACGTATTCATTTAAATCATAAATTTTCAATGTCATAGCATGTACTTTCAAAATTCACAACTAGGTAGCTCATCATTCATAATTCACAATTCAATCACATTATCACATAATCCACAATCACTTCACAAGAGCATCTCATAATTTACTTTAACCACAATTAAGGGATTCTACTACCCACATTAACATAGCATGCTTGCACATCATTATCTCAACAATTACATCGTCACATATATGAAGGTGTATTTGTGCACGAGAAGGGGGGGTTGAATCGTGCAGTTTTAAAAATTCCTTCTAAAAGTTTTCTTAGAAAGTTTTTTACTCAGAAGGAGGAATTGAGTGTTTGCAGCGGAATGACCTTTCTGAGAAAGTTAAACTTCTGAGAGCTTTTACCTTTCTGAGAAAGTTTCCTTCTGAGAATTTTTCTGAAAGTGTTTTAAGGTTACTTTCTCTCAAACTCTTTCTGATTTTAACTTAATAGATTTTCACTGTTATGATTAAGTTAAAAATGTGTTTGTTAGTTTCCTTAGAAAGTAAGAGTTGAAGGAAGAAAAGCTTAACACAAAGAGATTTTTATACTCGTTCGGTTTTAACTAACCTACTCCAGTCCTCAACCTTCTGTTGAGAGTTCTTTAGATATTCTTCTTATAGTGCCTTCTCAGACAACACTGCCTTTACCACATAAAGGACTTTCACCACTTCACAATCCGAAGTGGATTTTCTTGCCTCCAACACTAGAGGACTTTCCTTGCCTTAACTTACTTAAGGACTTTACCTTGCCTCACAACAGAGGACTTTGATTGCCTTAAACACTAAGACTTTACTTGCCTCAAACAATCGAGGACTTAAAACTGCCTTCACACTCGAAGGACTTAGCGTTTTTCGAATAGAGTTTTTGTTTCAAAAATAACTACTAAGATTAAGATACAGACTTTGTTTTCTCTTAGTAGACTTCTAGATTTAACTTACAAACCTAAGAATTTACACCAATATAAAGCTAGAAGATTTTTCGCAAAGTTAGAAAAACAGTTTCGGAAAATTGTCTTTCTGAGAAAGTTCTAAGTTTTCGCAAATAATGATTTTCAATTCAACAGAGTTTTGGCACGATTAATCAAGAGTTTTTGCGCTAGAATTTCGTCACCATGCTCTGGAATTGAATTCATATATATAGGCATTAAAGAGCCGCGAAATTAGAAGCTTTCACTTTGCTGATGTGGCTGTCTCTGGCTCAGAACGGCTCCCTGCAACAGTCAGCGCGAAATGAGGAACTTTCTGACTTGCACAGTGCGCGTGTTCCCACTTCCTTTTGCTTGCTGTTTCGAGCTTTCTGAGACTTGATGCTTCATCCATTGAGTCTTGACACTTGGTTGCTTCTGAGTCCAACTTTCTAAGAGTTGTACGGACTTTTGAGGCGAACCTTCTGAGGGAAGACGCTTCTGGGAACCACCAATCGCAAGGTCTTCTAAGACCTTTCTGAGGGGACAGTGTTCTTCTCTCAGAACTGCACTTTCACCTTTGTGCTTTCTGACTATCCTTTCTGATGTCTTTCACGCCATGATTTCTTCTTGTAATTCATAAGGTTACTCATTGCTTGTCTTGATCTTTACTCATGGATTTGCAAAAATTTAAGCTTTCTGAGACACTTAGCACACATGTTAGCAAAACCTTAAGTAAAATTTTTATACTTATGGCTTACTTTGTTATCATTAAAACCTTCTATCTCTCTAAGAGAAATATACCAATTTCTCTCAGAAGGGTTCTGGAGCTTACAATCTCCCCCTTTTTGATGATAACAACTTAAGTCTTAAGATAATAATTTTGCTTAAGTTCTGAAGTGTTTCTGATTAAGTTCTCAACTTACTCAGAATGCACTTTTGCTTTCTTAGAAACTAACTTAGCTTTCGAGAGAAGGCTTTGTAATTTTCTTAGAATTCTTTGATAATCAACAGATAGATATGCTATGTATGAGTACTGTTTTTAGATTATCAATTATAGCATGTATTTCTTGATGAGTGAAATATGATTTTTAGAAATACCAAGCTATTTAAGAACGAGAGATGCCAAAACATGAATAATATTTCATTAAAAGCTCGAATGGGGTTACAAACAAAATTTTTGGCTCCCCCTAAATTTGTTACTCGCCTAAATTCTAGGTACTCTAGGTACTCCCCCTAAATCCTAGGCCTAGTTGTTTATATAGCCAAAATATTATCTATTTTTCTTCTCCCCCTTTGTTACATAAAAAAGGGTGGCTAACATAAACATCATCATGGGCTAAGAGCTGCTATCTTCCTAGCAATAAAGCGGAGAAGTTTGCACATTTCCATTTGAACTTCTGCTTGATCCGCGCCAGGTGGGCATTCTGGAGGTATGCCATCAGAAGAGATGGGAGAAGGAGGAAGGCGAAAAACTTCAGCTTCAAGAATAGCATCCATTGACTCCAATCTTTGTTTTTCATAAATCCCTTCTTCTTTTTTCCCAGTTTCTTCTTCAGCTTTGTCCTTAATTTCTTCTTCAGCGGGGATTTTGAAGGCACACATTTCTGGTGAATTTATTTCTATCCTCTCCTCGTGAGAGCTAAATTCACTTATCGTATCTGATACAGATGGAGTTGGACCGAACTGAGGAGAAGGAATCTTGATTAAGTTGAAATGACGCTCCAGAGATTCCTTTTGTAGTTCTTGGTCAGATTGAGTTTCTTGTACGATTTCTTCAGTATCATTCGATTCTGAGACATGAGAGGTGTCAGTATCTGTTTTTGAGCAGGACTCAGTTCTAGCAGCATTTGCCATTTTTACACGCTCTGAAATGTGGGTTTTGTTGATCTCAGATGGTTGAATGGGTAAGTTCCGATCATCCTAAGCTTTCTGAGTTTTTGGCTTATTATCCATTGTATCTTCGTGCTTCCATTTGTGCTGAAGAGTACTTGCATCCAATTTCCTTTTTCTTCCTACGAGTTGATCTGTTGATGCTTTCCCAGAGCATTCAGTTATGATGGTTATCATAGGCTCTTCCAAGAGACCTTCTGAGGTGTCTCAGAACCCATGCCCCTTTGTACGGAAGATGAGTGAGTCTCTTTCCTTTTCTTCTGTTTTCCCTCAGAAGAGTTGGTTGCCTTACTCATGTTCTTATTCTCTCTGAAAGCATCCACTTGAGGATGGGTTTACGGTTTGAGTGAGAAAAAGGGAGGGACGAGGGAAGAGAGGTGAGGTGAGGTGAGAAGAGAATTTTGACAGAGTTTGGGTGAGATTTTAAGAGCAAATATCAATTCTTGAACAAGACTGTACGATTCTTATAGAGCAGGTAAGAACTAGCCGTTGCAGAATTTAATTCAAAAGTTACCGTTTGGTAACTACTCTCTCGGAAGGCACTCTTTTGAGAAAGGTGGTCCTTCTGAGAGTATTTCCTTTTGAGAGGTTATTCAGAAGACTACCTTTCTGAGAGGTAGGTCTTCTGAGACAAGAATTTTCTCAGAATAGGTTTCCTGATATTTTGCTCAGAAGTCAACTCTAATTTATCTGCCTTAGATTCTAAGCTTAGGACTAAGAGGAGTTTCTATGAAAACAATTTTCAAAATTTTAAATACTTAGAAACGTCTTAGATTAAGAAGTCCTTTCAGAACATTAAAACGATCCTCGGGTAAAGGCTTTGTGAATATATCTGAGATTTGATCCTCAGTATTCACAAATTTGATTTCCACATCGCCTTTTTGCACATGATCCCTAATAAAGTGATGTTTTATATCAATGTGCTTGGATCGTGAATGCTGAATAGGATTCTTTGCTAAGTTAATTGCGCTAGTATTATCAAAAAGAATGGGAATTTTCTCATACCTTAGCTGATAGTCACGCAATTGATTCCTTATCCAAAGCATCTGAGCGCAGCAGTTTGCTGCTAATACATATTCAGCTTCTGCTGTTGATAGCACAATAGTGTTCTTCTTTTTGCACGACCATGTAATTAAGCATTGTCCAAAGAAGCAGCAACATCCACTTGTGCTCTTGCGATCAATTCTGTCTCCAGCATAATCAGCATCGCAGTATCCTACAACGTTTGAGGAACAACCTTTCTCGTACCATAAACCAAGGTTAGTAGTTCCAATCAGATATCGCAGAATTCTCTTAACGGCAGTTAAGTGAGATTGCTTAGGCTTTGATTGAAATCCAGCACAGATGCCAACACTCAGTTGAATATCTGGTCTAGAAGTAGTGAGATAGAGAAGAGAGCCTATCATGCCACGATAGTTGCTTTCTGAGACTTTCTCACCATCTTCATCCAAGTCAATTACTTGAGAAGGATGCATGGGAGTGCTCATAGGCTTGGCTTTATACATTAGAAACTTCCTCAGAAGTTCTTTGGTATACTTCTCTTAATGTATAAAAGTCCCTTCTAACTCTTGCTTGATTTGCAATCCTAAGAAGAACTTAAGTTCTCCCATCATGCTCATCTCGAATTCACTTTGCATTAGCTTAGAGAATTCTTTACATAGCCGCTCATTGGTTGCACCAAAACTTATGTCATCAACATAGATTTGGACAATTAAGAACCCAGAGTCTTTTGAGAGGGTAAATAGTGTAGTGTCAACTTTCCCTCTTGAGAATCCGTTTTTAAGCAAGAAGGAGCTCAATCTATCATACCAAGCTCTGGGAGCTTGTTTTAGACCGTAGAGAGCCTTTGTAAGCTTAAATACATGTTCTGGGAAAGAATCATTCACAAAACCCGGAGGTTGTTTTACATAAACTACCTCAGAAAGGTATCCATTTAAGAAGGCGGACTTTACATCCATCTGATAGAGTTTGAAGCCTTTGTGTGCAGCAAAAGCTAGCAACATTCTAATAGCTTCCAGTCTTGCGACTGGAGCAAAGGTTTCGTCATAGTCTATCCCTTCTTGTTGGTTGTACCCTTGAGCAACCAATCTGGCCTTATTTCTAACGACTTGACCATTTTCATCAAGCTTGTTTCGAAACACCAATTTAGTCCCAATGACATTTTTGCCTTTAGGTTTCTGAGTAAGTTTCCAAACTTGGTTTCTCTCGAATTGGTCAAGTTCTTCCTGCATGGCATTTATCCAGCTAGGATCATCCAACGCTTCTTCTATGGATTCTGGTTCAAGTTCAGAAACCATAGCAAGATTCGTATAGTTCCTTCTGGTTCTCACACCACGCTCGGGATCACCCAAGACTTCATTCTGAGAGACGTTTTTCAAGTCTCTTGAACCTTTATATCCTTTTGATGCCTTGGCATCTTTATCTAATTTTGTGGTTTGAATTCTAATAAATTGTGTTAGTTTAAAGTAATTTCAGTATGCTTTTAGGGTGAATTAAGTGTTTTTAGAATAAAATGGATTTTTCCTGGTTATATTATGTTTTGGGTATTATTTGGTGCTAATTTCAGGAAATGGGCAGATAATTCATGAAGTAATAGCAACCAGAGAAGCACGTTCGAAGTACCAATGCTGACGCCTTGCGCCTGATGCACGCACTGCGCCTCAAAGTCAGAAACAATTCGGAAGTTGTGCGGAAGCCTGGCACCATGCGCCCTGCGCGCGCGTTGCGCCCGTGAGATATCTACCGGCTGGCGCCTTGCGCCCTGCCAGCGCGTTGCGCCCGTGAACTCTCCACCTGCTGGCGCCTTGCGCCCTGCTAGCGCGTTGCGCTCGTGAGCCCTCCACTGGCTGGCGCCTTGCGCATCTCGCACGCGTTGCGCCCGATTTGCCTTCGTGGCCTGGCGCCTTGCGCCCCTCGCACGCGTTGCGCCCTGAAGAAGTCATCCATGCAGCGCCTCGCGTCCACTCTACGCCTTGCGTCCGGATAAAAATGGAAACAGAGCATGTATAATTCAGGATTAAATCTGTTTGGATATTACACTCTATTAGTTATTTTTAAACGAAATCCCTCTATATTCAATTTAATTTCTAGGTCTATCTGATTATATATAGGACTAGAATAGGGGGCTTTTAGGTTATCCATTATCTGATCGATCATCTTGAATCCTTATTTTTCAGCAGCAGCTTGTTTTTCATTCTAGTACTCTGTTTTTACTCTGTTTTTCAATACAATGAGTTATTCGTTCTTTAACCTGCTTTCTATCAATTTCTATGCTTTGTTTACTTTGATCATGAGCAACTAATCCCTTGTTAGGGATAGGGGAATCGTATCACTATGAATTAATCCGATGATTGCAAACCTTTGAATTCTATTTCTTCGATTCAGGTAACTACCTTATTGTTTTGTGTTGTTCTGAAGATTGGGAAATCGCTTTTCAACTTATCTTGGATTCATATGTTTATTTGGGAAAATAAGTGTGTGAATTAGCTCAAGGGAAATTGCTGGAAGGATTGATAACTAGGAATAGAGTCAAGACTTTTATGAACTTTGAATCAGTAAACATATTTTCTTTTCTGTGAAACGATTTGATCAAGGGATTGACTGATTGTTCATAGAAAAAGTGTTAAATTACCAAGGGATTGGAATTGACAATTTAAGATTCGTTCATTGAATTAAAGTTTTAGAATTTGAAGGCGAGCAATTGTTTTAATTATTTCAGAAGATACGTGAACCCGATTCCCTAACCTCTCATTCTTTGAAGTTTTCAAAATTAGTTTACTGTCTGTTACTTTGATACTCTTTTGAATTTATGATTTCAAACCTTTCATTACCCTTAATTCGATTCGTCTAATTAGAAATTCACATCACGAAATCTTTGTTCAGTTCTTTAATCCTCGTGGGAATGATACCCACTCACCGTGGACTTTATTACTTGTACGATTCGGTGCACTTGCCGAAGCCCTATCAAGTTTTTGGCGCCGTTGCCGGGGATTAATTGAAACTGACAATTAGAGTAATTGTGTGATTTCTAAATTAGCCATTTTTATTCTATTTTTACTCTAGTATTCCTTTCACTGTGACGTTGGGAAGTGCTAGATCTCACTTTCATTTAGTTTGGTGTTTGTTTTGCATGCAAAAATAGAACGAACGGAGTTATATTTCGATCATGAAATTGAAAGGACCTTGAGGAAGCTGAGACAAGCAAAGAAAAGAGCAGAGATGGCAGAAGAAGAATGTCATGGACCGAGAAGAACGCTGGGAGATTATGCCACACCTACCACTAATGGGTGTGGGAGTAGTATTGTCCCGCCACCAGTGCAAGCAAATAACTTTGAGCTCAAACCTTCACTCATTCAATTGGTGCAACAAGAACAATTCAATGGAGGAGCTCTTGATGATCCTAATGTTCACTTAGCTACCTTCCTCCAGTTATGTGATACGATCAAAAGCAATGGTGTGAGTTCAGATGCAATTAAGTTGAGACTCTTCCCTTTTTCTCTTAGGGACAGAGCTAAACTATGGTTGCAATCACAGCCACTGGAAAGCATCAGTACATGGGATGACTTAGTTAGCAAATTTCTAGCTAAGTATTTCCCTCCACAGAAGCTAGCAAAGCTAAGGAATGACATCAACTCATTTGCTCAAAAGGAGGGAGAATCACTTTATGAAGCATGGGAAAGGTACAAGGAGATGCTCAGAAAATGTCCACACCATGCAATCCTTGACTGGCTACAAATTCAGACATTCTATGATGGAGTTTCTCAAAGTTCGAGAGCTATGATTAATGCAAGTGCTGGAGGATCTCTTCATAGAAAAACCCCTGAAGAAGCTATTGAATTAATTGAGACTATGGCTGAGAGCAATTTCATGAGTTCTAATGAGAGACCTATGAGAAGAGGTGTGATGGAGTTAGACACATTTGACACTTTGTTGGCACAAAATAAGTTAATGTCTCAACAACTAGCTGCAATCACAAAGCAAATGGGGCAAATGCAAGTTGCTGTAGTAGGATCCCCAAGTTCATTTTGTGAGCTTTGTGGGGGAGCCCATAAAAATGAAGACTGTGATCTTTTCAAAGAAACTTTACCTGAGCAAGTGAACTACATGGGGAACCCTCCAAGACAACAAAATGATCCATATTCTAAAACTTACAATCCTGGGTGGAGGAATCATCCTAACTTTGGTTGGGGTAATCAAGGGCAAAAACAATTCAATACTCCAACTCAACAGCAAGCTCCATTCATTCCTCCACAAGACCACCCTAAACCATCTTCATTGGAGATTGCCATGGAAAAGCTCACTCAATCTACCTCCATGTTTGTGCAACAAACTTCAAGCTTCATGCAAGAAACAAGAGCAAGTTTAAAAAATCATGAGGCTTCTATAAGAAATTTAGAGGTACAAGTGGGGCAAATAGCTAAGCAACTTTCAGAAAGGCCTTTGGGAACACTTCCTAGTGATACAGAACCAAACCCCAAGGAGCAATGCATGGCAATCAATTTAAGAAGTAGCAGAAGCATTGAAGTGCAATCTCAAGTGGAGGCACCAACAAAAGTGGAGAATTTCCAACAAAAGCTCACTGAAAAGTCAAATGAACAAGTGGCAAAGCAAGCTAGTGAGCCACCCAAGAAAGAGGTTGCTCCTTACAAGCCAAGACTACCTTACCCTCAAAGAATTCAAGAGAAAACTCAAGACAAGCATTTCTCCAAATTCTTAGAGGTATTCAAAAAACTCCAAATCAATATTCCTTTTGCTGAAGCTTTGGAACAAATGCCTAGCCATGTCAAGTTTATGAAGGAGTTGTTGTCAAGAAAAAGATCACTCCGAGAAGATGAAACAGTGGTATTCAATGAGGAGTGCAGTGTTATCCTTCAAAGCAAAGTGCCACCAAAGCTAAAGGACCCAGGTAGCTATCATATTCCTTGTGCAATTGGTAATGTTAAAATTAAAAAGGCACTGTGTGATCTAGGGGCAAGCATAAACTTGATGCCTCTCTCTATGATGAAGAAGTTAGGGATAAAGAATGTGAAGCCCACCATGATTTCCCTACAATTTGCTGATAGATCTGTCAAGTTTCCATATGGGGTTGTGGAAAATGTGCTTATTAAGGTGGACAAATTCTTTCTTCCTGCTGATTTTGTTGTCCTTGAGATGGATGAAAGTGAAGATGTCCCAATCATTCTTGGAAGGCCATTCTTAGCTACTGGGCGAGCATTGATTGATGTTCAAAAAGGTGAGTTGACATTAAGGGTGCATGATGAAAAGGTAACTTTTTGCATGTCAAGGGGTATGAAAACTCAAGTAAAAAAGGAGGATGTGTTGAAAATAGCAGTGAACCCCATTGCAATTCAAGAATCCAAGAATTCAATGCTTAATGTGAACACCCTTGACAATCCACCACCTTTGAAACAGATTGCTATTGTGAAGGAAAAAGTTGTGGCTACAACAGAGGTTAAGAAGAAAAAGCAATGTGGGTTGGAGTTGAAACCCTCACCTCAAACACTGAAGAATGCAATCATTGAAGGATGGCAAATGTGTGTGGAGTACTTCAAGATGAATGAGGAGTTTAGGAGGGATGGTTTTCCTCCCCCCTTTGATGATGAAAAGATCGAACAGTGGTTTGATGAGGAGTTCTTGTTAACAAATGCTAACAATGGAGTCTATGCACCACCATTCAAAGATGTCAAGAAGGCTAAGGTTGAATCTGAGAAAAATGTGAGCATGAAGGAGCACAACCTAAAGCACCATGCTGGAGGAGGGATTGATCAACAAGAATCATATGACCCACCTTAAGTTGGCATCCATACGTCAAGCTAGTGACGTTAAAGAAGCGCTTGTTGGGAGGCAACCCAACCCAGGGAAGTTTTCTATCCTCTCTATTTATTTTCTTTAGTTTTTAATTGTCATGTCTTTCGATTTCTTTGTCGTTTGTTTAAGTGCATGGTGGTGGAATTGATGGATAAATTTGCATGAGACTGTGTTTGAATTCGTCTTGGTTGATTCATAAACTGTGTGAATACATGTCTATGCACTTTGAATGGTTGTGTGGTTAATTATTATTTATGCAAATTGAGGAGATGATTAGGATTGATTTCTAGAGAATTATTATAAGAGTTTTTGGACTAATTCTAAATAACTAAGTTTGGTGTGAGTCCCTGTGCATGAGAATGCAGTGTGATGCCAATATTGTTTGTGAATTGATTGAATCATTTGGAAATTGAATTAAGGAGGGGGTGAGCCTTGCAATAAAAGATGATGTATAAAGGTTCCAAATGAAATGAAACATAAATATCAAAGGCTCTGAGCACCAATGACTAGGGGATATCTCTATTAAAAATCATTAGAACCTAGTTATGTGCTTGTGGTGTTTTTGTGTCAGGGAGAGACTTGGGCAAGTAGATCCGAGGGGTGCTTCATCACCTAGCGTCTTGGGCCAACTGGACCGGGAACATTGGTCGAAAGCTTACTTTAAAAGGTTGCCCCGAGACAAAACATTTAGAGTCAAAAATTATGTGCAAAGAGTGCAAGTATGATTAAAAATGGCAAGAGTCTTACCCCTATTGTTTGTTGTAAATTGATTCATTTCAAAGGTTAAATATTTTGAAAGGCATTGCATTACATCTATGGAACTAGGGCCAAACACTAAGTTTGGTGTTCAGGAGCTGTGAAAAAAATTCTTATAATTTGATCCGGATTTTAATCTTGATTGTCAAGTCTAATGTTGCTCAATGTAATGCTGAATTGGTAGAAAAGGGTTTATAGTTGCATGAATCATACAGTTTTTAGTTAACCTGAAAAAAGTGTGATGTTTCAAAATAATTGTTCTTTGATTCCACTACTTTGTTACTTTATTTTTACTGGTTTATTTTAGTATTGTTTTGGTTGCTTGGGGACAAGCAACACCTTAAGTTTGGTGTTGTGATGCCTTGGCATCTTTATCTAATTTTGTGGTTTGAATTCTAATAAATTGTGTTAGTTTAAAGTAATTTCAGTATGCTTTTAGGGTGAATTAAGTGTTTTTAGAATAAAATGGATTTTTCCTGGTTATATTATGTTTTGGGTATTATTTGGTGCTAATTTCAGGAAATGGGCAGATAATTCATGAAGTAATAGCAACCAGAGAAGCACGTTCGAAGTACCAATGCTGACGCCTTGCGCCTGATGCACGCACTGCGCCTCAAAGTCAGAAACAATTCGGAAGTTGTGCGGAAGCCTGGCACCATGCGCCCTGCGCGCGCGTTGCGCCCGTGAGATATCTACCGGCTGGCGCCTTGCGCCCTGCCAGCGCGTTGCGCCCGTGAACTCTCCACCTGCTGGCGCCTTGCGCCCTGCTAGCGCGTTGCGCTCGTGAGCCCTCCACTGGCTGGCGCCTTGCGCATCTCGCACGCGTTGCGCCCGATTTGCCTTCGTGGCCTGGCGCCTTGCGCCCCTCGCACGCGTTGCGCCTGAAGAAGTCATCCATGCAGCGCCTCGCGTCCACTCTACGCCTTGCGTCCGGATAAAAATGGAAACAGAGCATGTATAATTCAGGATTAAATCTGTTTGGATATTACACTCTATTAGTTATTTTTAAACGAAATCCCTCTATATTCAATTTAATTTCTAGGTCTATCTGATTATATATAGGACTAGAATAGGGGGCTTTTAGGTTATCCATTATCTGATCGATCATCTTGAATCCTTATTTTTCAGCAGCAGCTTGTTTTTCATTCTAGTACTCTGTTTTTACTCTGTTTTTCAATACAATGAGTTATTCGTTCTTTAACCTGCTTTCTATCAATTTCTATGCTTTGTTTACTTTGATCATGAGCAACTAATCCCTTGTTAGGGATAGGGAATCGTATCACTATGAATTAATCCGATGATTGCAAACCTTTGAATTCTATTTCTTCGATTCAGGTAACTACCTTATTGTTTTGTGTTGTTCTGAAGATTGGGAAATCGCTTTTCAACTTATCTTGGATTCATATGTTTATTTGGGAAAATAAGTGTGTGAATTAGCTCAAGGGAAATTGCTGGAAGGATTGATAACTAGGAATAGAGTCAAGACTTTTATGAACTTTGAATCAGTAAACATATTTTCTTTTCTGTGAAACGATTTGATCAAGGGATTGACTGATTGTTCATAGAAAAAGTGTTAAATTACCAAGGGATTGGAATTGACAATTTAAGATTCGTTCATTGAATTAAAGTTTTAGAATTTGAAGGCGAGCAATTGCTTTAATTATTTCAGAAGATACGTGAACCCGATTCCCTAACCTCTCATTCTTTGAAGTTTTCAAAATTAGTTTACTGTCTGTTACTTTGATACTCTTTTGAATTTATGATTTCAAACCTTTCATTACCCTTAATTCGAATCGTCTAATTAGAAATTCACATCACGAAATCTTTGTTCAGTTCTTTAATCCTCGTGGGAACGATACCCACTCACCGTGGACTTTATTACTTGTACGATTCGGTGCACTTGCCGAAGCCCTATCACCTTTGGGAATAGGGTTTTGAGAAGGTGGCTCAGAAGGTTCTCGTTCTGAGTCATCAGAAGCTTGACTTTATGAGAATCTAAATTCCATTGATGTTTGAGGAATAGATTCATCAGGTTCTAGAGCTTCAATGATGCTTTTAGATTTTTCTTTAGATGGAGAAGATTTTTCCATAGGTTGGAAATCACTCTCATCATCTATAAGAATTTTCTTTTTGGCTTTCTCAGAAGAGATGTTGAGTTGCTCAAATTCATCTTCTAAGTCAGCAACCTTCTGAGGCAAATCCTTACTAAGTTCTTTGAACTTAATATGGATTGTCTCTTCAACACATTTGCTCCTCTTGTTATAGACTCTATAGGCTTTAGAGACAGAGGAATATCCTAGGAATACTCCATCATCGGATTTAGGGTCAAACTTAGCTAGTTTTTCCTTTGTGTTGAATATAAAGCAAGAAGAACCAAAAACATGAAAATACGATATGTTGGGTATTTTGTTCTTCCAAAGCTCGTAAGGTGTTTTCTTCAGAATTGGTCTCAGAAAGACTCGATTCTGGATATAGCATGAGGTGTTTACAGCCTCAGCCCAAAAACCTTTTGAAAGACCACTTTCTAAGAGCATTGTTCTTGCCATCTCTTGAAGGCTTCAATTCTTTCTCTCAGCCACTCTATTTTGTTGAGGAGTTCTGGGAGAAGAGAATTCATGAGCAATGCCCATATTTTCACAAAACTTTTCAAAAGCGTGATTCTCAAATTCACCTCCATGATCAGATCGTATGGTGTGAATGTGAGAGTCTTTTTCATTTGAAACTCTTTTCGCAAAAGCTTTGAATTTTTCAAATGTTTCTTCCTTAGAAGCTAGAAAGAATACCCAAGTGAATCTAGAATAATCATCCACTATGACAAGACCATAGCGTTTTCCAGAAAGGGAAGCCGTTCTAGTTGGTCCAAAGAGATCCATTTGAAGGAGCTCAAGTGGTTTCTGAGTGGAGATTCCACTTTTGCTTGGAAATGAGGCTTTGGATTGTTTTCCCTTTTCACAGAAGTCGCAAGTTGCATCCTTCTGATACTTGATGTTGGGAAGTCCCTTTACGAGTCCTTTCTGAGAGAGCTCAGAAAGAAGCTTCATATGGACGTGATCAAGTTTTTTATGCCAAAGCCACTTGTCTTCTTGGACAGAGACAAGACACTTCACATTTTGATCCTTTAGATCATCTAGATGGATAACATAGATGTTACCAACTCGTTTTCCTTCTAGAACGATCTTGCCGTTAGTGAGATTAATCACATGGCAATATTTGGCATGAAACTCAACCTTTAAGCCTTTGTCACATAATTGACTAATGCTTAATAGATTGTGTGTCAAGCCATTAACTAAATGTACATCTGAGATTTGGTGAGAAGAATCCTTACCAACATCTCCTATGGCAGTGACTTTCCCTTTGGCACCATCACCGAATCGCACCGTTCCTCCTTTCTTGGGTTGAAGGTTTCTGAACCAGTGCTTGCTTCCAGTCATGTGCCTCGAGCAGCCACTGTCTAAGTACCACTGCTCATCTTGGTGGTGGATCAATGCTTGTTGATGCACCTGCAGACACAAATTTCACTGGTTTAGGTACCCATGCTTTGTTGGGTCCTTGCTTGTTAGCTTTCTTTGCCTTTTGTCTTCTTTTCTTAGAGGGATTGTGGTTCTGAGACTCAGAAACCTTTTCTTTGCCCTTTTCAGAAGCCTTCGCTTTCTGAGAAGCCTTATCCTTCTGAGAAGGACTTGTCTTCTGAGAAGACTTAGCCTTCTGAGAGTTTTTAACTTTCTTAGCCCTTTTGGTCAGAGAGGTGTTTCCTTTACTGAGCATAGGGCAAGTCTCAGATCCATGTCCATCTTTGAAACATGAGATACACATGCGATGTGATTTAGTTAAGGATGGATCAAGGTCGTTGGGTTCAAAAATCTCTTCATATCCGAGTCCTCTTTTATCTTTATAAGGTCTTTGACCTCCAAGTAAAAGAGTCATCATTTTCCCACCATCGACCATCTTAACTAGATCAGAAGTGAGAAGCTCATTTGTCTTTTGTAATTCTATTAAGGCTAATTCAGCCTTTTCAACAGTTACAGAAGACATTGTTTCTAAAGCTTGATAGAGATTGTAACTTTCAAGATATCTGTTTTTAAAATCATCTCTTTCAAGTTTTAGGTTCTCAACTTCTTGAATTAGTCTAGCATTTTCAGCTTCTAGATGTTTGTAATTTTTCTTTAAGCTGCTGAAACTGTTAGCTAATTCATTTGAGTCTCTCAGAAGCTCTTCATAGAGTTCTGAGACCTCGTTATGTGAATATGAAAGAGGAGGGGAGTTAGGTACCTCTTCTGACTCAGATTCTGTTTCCAGAATGTAGTCAGTACCAGCCATGAAGCAGACGTTAGCTTCTTCATCGTTTGTTGGCTCAGAACCTTCTTCTTCCGAGTCACTCCATGTAGCAGCCATTGCCTTCTTTTTCTTTATGGGGATGAACTTCTTCTTCCCTTTGTTCTGAGGGTACTCCGTTCTGAAGTGACCCTTTTCTCCACAGCCATAGCATGTGTCTTCAGAAGGCTTTAGCTTTCCTTTCTTAGGAGTAATCTCCTTGCCTTTGCTTGGTCTTCTCTTCCAAGCTTTCTTCATCTTTCTGACCAGAAGAGAGATGTCATCTTCTTCTGTTTCTGAGTCTGACTCAGAGACTTCTTTTGCCTTGAGAGCTTTGGATGACCTTTTTATTTGGCTTTTGAGAGCCAAACTCTTCTGAGGCTTAGATGAAGAGGATAGTCCTCCAAGCAATCCTTCTAGCTCAATCTCATGTGTTCTGAGAGAGCCGAATAGCACATCCAAACCAAGCTGATTTAGATCCTTGGCTTCTTGGATTGCTGTAACCTTTGGACGCCATTTTGAGGATAGACTTCTGAGAATCTTTCTGACCATCTCAGCGTTTGAGTAAGTCTTTCCCAAGACTTTGAGCTGGTTGATGATATGAAGAAACCGTATTGACATGCTGTCAATGGTTTCATCTTGCTGCATGTAGAATGATTCGTACTTGTGTACGAGCATGGATATCTTTGTCTCCTTGACTTCTTCATTACCTTCATGCAACATGTGAAGCCTTTCCCATATCTCTTGTGCTGTATCACACGACACTATCTTGTCGTATTCTACTTTAGGTAGTGCACAGAGGAGAATGTACTTGGCCTTGAAGTTCAGCTGAATCTTCTCTTTCATTTCTTGAGTCCATTCATCCTTGGGAACTCGTCTGGTGTAAGTTCTGGGCGCTGGAGGTGCTGCTCCAGGTTCAGCATCTGCTGCAACAACAGCTTGTTCTGTTATTGTTTGCAGAGGTTGATAGTCGCCGTTTTCAATCCTGTCCCATAGATCAAGACTGGTGTGCTTAATGAACAATGTCATCCTATCACGCCAATAGTCGAAGCTATCTCCAAGGAACATTGGAGGTCTGTTGATTGAAGCCCCATCAGATATGAACGCAGCTGGTGAATCCATATTTCCTTCTTGGATCTTTTTCCTTGACACTGTTAAGTGCTCAACCCCTTAAGGACCGAGCTCTGATGCCAATTGAAGGTGTATTTGTGCACGAGAAAGGGGGGGTTGAATCGTGCAGGTTTAAAAATTGCTTCTAAAAGTTTTCTTAGAAAGCTTTTTACTCAGAAGGAGGAATTGAGTGTTTGCAGCGGAATGACCTTTCTGAGAAAGTTAAGCTTCTGAGAGTTTTACCTTTCTGAGAAAGTTCCCTTCTGAGAATTTTTCTGAAAGTGTTTTAAGGTTACTTTCTCTCAAACTCTTTCTGATGTTAACTTAATAGTTTTTCACTGTTATGATTAAGTTAAAAACGTGTTTGTTAGTTTCCTTAGAAAGTAAGAGTTGAAGGAAGAAAAGCTTAACACAAACAGATTTTTATACTCGTTCGGTTTTAACTAACCTACTCCAGTCCTCAACCTTCCGTTGAGAGTTCTTTAGATATTCTTCTTATAGTGCCTTCTCAGACAACACTGCCTTTACCACGTAAAGGACTTTCACCACTTCACAATCCGAAGTAGATTTTCTTGCCTCCAACACTAGAGGACTTTCCTTGCCTTAACTTACTTAAGGACTTTACCTTGCCTCACAACAGAGGACTTTGATTGCCTTAAACACTTAAGGACTTTTACTTGCCTCAAACAATCGAGGACTTAAAACTGCCTTCACACTTGAAGGACTTAGCGTTTTTCGAATAGAGTTTTTGTTTCGAAAATAACTACTAAGATTAAGATACAGACTTTGTTTTCTCTTAGTAGACTTCTAGATTTAACTTACAAACGTAAGAATTTACACCAATATAAAGCTAGAACATTTTTCGCAAAGTTAGAAAAACAGTTTCGGAAAATTGTCTTTCTGAGAAAGTTCTAAGTTTTCGCAAATAATGATTTTCAATTCAACAGAGTTTTGGCACGATTAATCAAGAGATTTTGCGCTAGAATTTCGTCACCATGCTTTGGAATTGAATTCATATATATAGGCATTAAAGAGCCGCGAAATTAGATCTTTCACTTTGCTGATGTGGCTGTCTCTGGCTCAGAACGACTCCCTGCAACAGTCAGCGCGAAATGAGGAACTTTCTGACTTGCACAGTGCGCGTGTTCCCACTTCCTTTTGCTTGCTGTTTCGAGCTTTCTGAGACTTGATGCTGATGCCTTGGCATCTTTATTTAATTTTGTAGTTTAAATTCTAAGAAATTGTGTTAGTTTAAATTAGTTTCAGTGTGTTTTCATAGTAAATTAAGTGTTTTTAGAATAAAATGGATTTTCCTGGGTTATATTACGTTTTGGTATTATGTTGGTATTATGTTGGTGCTAATTTCAGGAATTAAGCAGTAATTGATAAATGAATGGCAACTAGAGATGTGCATTTAGTCGCGAAAGAGACCAAATTAAGGCGCTTTGCGCCTCACTCGCGCGCAGCGCCTCAAACTCAGAATGGAAATGAAGATATGCACGAGAAGCTAGCGCATCGCGCAAGAAGGGCGCCCTGCGCCCTTGTATGACATGGCCCTGCACCGAGTGAGACTGCGCTTTGCGGCCCCTAGGCGCCTTGCGCCCGAGAAGAATTCAGAAGCAGGCGCCTCGCGCCAACTTGGCGCCCCGCGCCTCAGAGGAGCCGTCCATGCAGCGCGCTGCGTTCTTCCTACGCCGTGCGCCCCAGGAGACAACGCCCCGCGCCAGTGTAGCGTCTTGCGCCCGGGAAGCCTCGTCTGCCGCGCTTCGCGTGCGGGTGAGGCCCAGCGTCCAGTGAAATTGAAGCACCGCGCCTCACCAACTAATACCTAAAATTGTGCCGCATGATCCAGAATTAATTCAAATGCAAATCTTGGTTATTTATCTTTTGTTCTATCTTTTGTTTTACTCTACGTACTCTGTTCTTGGTTATTTTCATAAATAAATTCAGTTATTCGTTCTTCAAAATTGTCGTCAAAATTTTATGTTTTGTTTTCTTTTATTATGAGCAACTAATTTCTGTGTTAGGGGTGAAGGGGATCGTATTACTATGAATTAATTTTATATTTGTGAACCTTTGAATTTTATTAATTCAATTTAAGCAATTACCTTATTTGTATTGTGTTGTTCTGAGGATTGGGAAATCACTTTTCAACTTATCTTGGATTCATGTGTTTATTTGGGAAAATAAATTTGTGAATTAGCTAAGGGAAATTGCCAGAAAGATTAATATCTAGGAATAGAATTAAGATTTTTGTGAACTTTGAATCAGTAAAAATATTTTATCTTTTCTTTGAAATGATTTGATCAAGGGATTGACTAATTGTTCATAGAAAAAGTGTTAAATTACCAAGGAATTGGAATTTACAACTTAAGATTTGTTCATTGAATTGAGGTTTTAAAATTTAAAGGCAAGCAAATGTTTATTAATTTCAGAAAATACGTGAACCCGATTCCCTAACCTTTCATCAATTGAATTTTAATTAAACTTTTACTGCATTTTTTACATTCATTAGCTTTTGAATTTAGATTATATGTTCATTCATTACCTTTTATTGGATTCGTCTAATTAGAAATCTACTTTAAGAAATTTTTTGCTCGGTTCTTTAATCCTCGTGGGAACGATACCCACTCACCGTGGTTTTTATTACTTGAACGATTCGGTGCACTTGCCGATACCCTATCAAGTTTTTGGCGCCGTTGCCGGGGATTA
The DNA here is from genome assembly GCA_013621005.1 of Aeschynomene evenia. Classification (NCBI taxonomy): domain Eukaryota; kingdom Viridiplantae; phylum Streptophyta; class Magnoliopsida; order Fabales; family Fabaceae; genus Aeschynomene; species Aeschynomene evenia. The sequence goes on along the minus strand of RYYW01000087.1, from coordinate 111,686 downwards.
ATTGAAACCGACAATTAGAGTAATTGAGTGATTTCTAAATTAGATACTTTTTTTTCTTTTATTTATTTACCTTTGCACTCCCTTCACTGTGACGTTGGGAGTGTCGTACTCACTTTCATTTAGTTTGGTGTTTGTTTTGCATGCAAAATAGCACCAACGGCTCTATACTTCGATCCTGAAATCGAAAGGACTTTGAGGAAGTTGAGAAAAGCTAAGAAAAGAGCGGAGATGGCAGAAGACGGTAATGGACCAAGGAGAACTTTGGGAGACTATGCCACACCTACCACTAATGGGTGTGGTAATAGTATTGTCCCACCACCAGTGCAAGCAAATAACTTTGAGCTCAAACCTTCACTCATTCAATTGGTGCAACAAGAACAATTTAGTGGAGGAGCTCTTGATGATCCCAATGTTCACTTAGCTACTTTCCTCCAGTTATGTGATACGATCAAGAGCAATGGTGTGAGTTTAGATGCAATCAAGTTGAGGCTCTTTCCTTTCTCTCTTAGGGACAGAGCTAAACTATGGTTGCAATCACAGCCACTGGAAGCATCAGTACGTGGGATGACTTAGTTAGCAAATTTCTAGCTAAGTATTTCCCTCCTCAGAAGCTAGCCAAGTTGAGGAATGACATAAATTCATTTGCTCAAAAGGAGGGAGAGTCACTCTATGAGGCATGGGAAAGATACAAGGAGATGCTCAGAAAATGTCCACACCATGCAATCCCTGACTGGCTACAAATTCAGACATTCTATGATGGGGTTTCTCAAAGTTCAAGAGCCATGATTAATGCAAGTGCTGGAGGATCTCTTCATAGAAAGACTCCTGAAGAAGCTTTAGAGTTGATTGAGACAATGGCTGAGAATAACTTCTTATGTCCAAGTGATCGAACTCCATTAAGGAAAGGTATGATGGAGTTGGACACATTGGATACTCTCTTGGCACAAAATAAGATGATGTCTCAACAACTAGCTACACTCACAAAGCAAATGGGACAAATGCAAGTTGCTGCAGTAGGACCTCCAAATTCATCTTGTGAACTTTGTGGTGGAGCTCATAAGAATGAAGAATGTGATCTTTTCAAAGAAACTTTATCGGAGCAAGTGAACTACATGGGGAACCCTCCAAGGCAACAAAATGATTCGTACTCCAAAACTTATAATCTGGGGTGGAGGAATCATCCAAATTTTGGGTGGGGTAATCAAGGGCAGAAACAATTCAATGTTCCAAATCAACAACCCCATTCATTCCTCCACAAGGTCCCCCTAAACCAACTTCATTGGAGATTGCTATGGAGAAACTCACTCAATCCACTTCTACTTTTGTGCAACAAACCTCAAGTTTCATGCAGGAGACAAGGGCTAATTTCAAAAATCAAGAGGCTTCTATAAGGAACTTGGAGGTACAAGTGGGTCAAATAGCTAAACAACTCTCTGAGAGGCCTGCGGGGATTTTTCGAAGAACACAGAACCAAATCCTAAAGAGCATTGTAAGGCTATTCAATTGAGGAGTGGAAAAACAATTAAGAGCAAAAGGAAGAAAAGAAAGAAAAAGTGGAGGTACGGGAAAAGCAAAAGAAAAGAGCTTCCCATAATTGAAGAGAGAGAAAAAGAAGTACCCATGCAGGAAGAAAAGAAGGAAGAAGTTCAAGTTGCTCCATACAAACCAAGGCTCCCATATCCTCAAAGACTTCAAAAACAAAACCAGGAAAAGCAATTCTCAAAGTTCTTAGACATATTTAGGAAGTTACAAATAAATATCCCATTTGCTGAAGCTCTCGAGCAAATGCCTTTATATACCAAGTTCATGAAGGATTTGCTATCAAGGAAGAGAACTCTCAAGGAGGATGAAACAGTGATGCTAACGGAGGAATGTAGTGCTGTCATTCAAAAGAAGATCCCTCAAAAATTAAAAGATCCTGGGAAGTTTTATGTTCCTTCACTATTGGAAGTTTGACCATTGGGAAGGCTTGTGTGATTTGGGAGCAAGTATAAACCTCATGCTTTGTCCATAATGAAGAAGTTAAATATTGAGGAAGTAAAGCCAACTTCTATTTCTCTGCAACTTGCTGATCGTTCAATCAAGTTCCCTTTGGTGTTGTAGAGAATGCACTTGTCAAGGTTGATAAGTTTATTTTTCCTGCAGATTTTGTGGTGCTTGATATGGAGGAAGATGAAGACACTCCTATTATCCTTGGGAGACCATTCTTGGCCACTGGAAGAGCTTTAATTGATGTGCAAAAAGGTGAGTTGACATTAAGGGTGCATGATGAAAAGGTAGTCTTTAATGTTTTCAACACTATGAAATTTCCAGTGGACCAAGAAGGTTGTATGAGGTTAGACACAATAGATCCCTTGGTAGAAGAAGTGTTCGCATTAACGTGGGAAGATGATATAGAAACAGTAGCCTTGGTGGAAGAGAATGATGAGAAAGACCAAGAACAGCTCAATATGTCAAATTCTCCCTTAACCCCACAAGAAACAGAGGAGTTATTATTGAAGAAAAAGAGTGAGAAGCAAGAACTTACAAAGCCCGAATTAAAACCATTGCCTCCATCTCTTAAATATGCTTTCATAGAAAATAATGAGTTTTATCCTGTGATAATCAATGCTTCACTAAATGAAAAGAGGAAGGAGAATTACTGGAAGTATTGAAGAAGCATAAAGGGGCAATTGGATGGAAGCTTAGTGACCTCAAGGGGATTAGTCCAACCATGTGCATGCACAAATCCTCATGGAAGAAGATTCAAAACCAGTGGTACAACCGCAAAGAAGACTCAACCCCATCATGAAGAAGTAGTGCTAAAGAAGTTCTGATGTTATGGGATGCGGGAATTATTTATCCCATTTCTGACAGCCCTTGGGTGAGTCCGGTACAAGTGGTACCAAAGAAAGGTGGCATCACTGTGGTGAAGAATGAAAATAATGAATTAATTCCTACAAGGACAGTCACTGGGTGGAGAATGTGCATTGATTATAGAAGATTAAATGTGGCTACTAGGAAAGATCACTTTCCACTACCATTCATTGATCAAATGTTGGAGAGATTGGCGGGTCATCCATATTACTGCTTCCTGGATGGATATTCAGGCTACAATCAAATTGCAGTAGATCCTGTAGATCAAGAGAAGACAACTTTCACATGCCCTTACGGAGTTTTTGCCTATCGAAGAATGTCTTTCGGGTTGTGCAATGCACCCGCCACTTTCCAAAGGTGCATGCTTTCTATATTCTCTGATATGGTAGAAAAATTCATTGAGGTATTTATGGATGATTTTTCTGTTTTTGGTGATTCATTTGAGTCTTGTCTCAAACACCTATCTTTGGTTTTAATGAGGTGTCAAGAAACAAACCTCGTTTTAAATTGGGAAAAATGTCATTTTATGGTAACAGAGGGTATTGTTCTTGGACACCGAGTTTCTTCCAAAGGTATTGAAGTTGATAGAGCCAAGGTGGAGGTGATTGAAAGATTACCCCCTCCTATGAATGTCAAGGCAATGAGGAGTTTCTTGGGTCATGTTGGATTCTATAGAAGGTTCATAAAAGACTTTTCAAAAATTGCAAAACCTTTAAGTTGTCTTTTGATGAAAGATTCACAATTTAACTTTGACAATGAATGCATGCATGCCTTTGAAACTCTCAAAACCAAGCTTGTCACTGCACCAATAATTTCCCCTCCTGATTGGTCCTTACCCTTTGAATTAATGTGTGATGCAAGTGATTTTGCAATAGGGGCTGTTTTAGGACAAAGAAAGGACAAGTTGTTGCATGTGATTTATTATGCAAGTCGTGTGTTAAATGATGCACAGAAAAAATTATGCAACAACAGAGAAGGAATTATTGGCTGTAGTCTTTGCTTTTGATAAATTCAGATCTTATTTGGTTGGTTCAAAGTAATAGTCTACACTGATCATTCTGCTCTTAAGTATTTGATGAGTAAACAGGATGCCAAAGCCAAGACTGATCAGATGGGTGCTGTTGCTACAAGAGTTTCAACATTGAGATAAGAGACAAGAAAGACTCAGAAAATTTGGTTGCAGACCACTTGTCAAGGATTACACATGAGAGGAACAAGTGATTAAGGTTCCAGTGAATGAAGAGTTTCCAGAAACAACTCCTAGCCATACAAGTGTCACCATGGTTTGCTGACATGGCAACTATAAAGCTGGGGGAAGGGTTCCAAGTGAAATGAATGGAAATCAGAAAAAGAATTCATGCATGATGCTAGGTACTGTTTTATGGGATGAACCTTATTTGTTCAAAAGGTGTAATGATGGAGTAATTAGAAGGTGCATCCCAGAGGAAGAAGTATATAGTGTTTTATGGCATTGTCATGGTTCAGAATATGGTGGACATTTTAGTGGAGAAAGAACTGCATCCAAGGTTTTGCAAAGTGGGTTGTATTGGCCAACCATTTTTAAGGATGCGAGAGCTTTTGTGGAGAGATGTGATAGGTGCCAAAGAACTGGGAATTTATCAAGAAAGCATGAAATGCCTCAACAATTTATTCTTGAGGTGGATTTGTTTGATGTGTGGGGAATAGATTTCATGGGTCCCTTTCCATCCTCCTACTCCAACGTGTACATCCTCGTAGCAGTGGATTATGTGTCCAAATGGGTTGAAGCAATTGCCTCTCCCACTAATGATGCAAAGGTGGTAGTGAATTTTCTCAGAAAGATGATCTTTTCAAGGTTTGGAGTTCCTAGAACCTTGATTAGTGATGGTGGAAGTCACTTCTGCAATAAACAATTGGAGAGCCTTCTGCAAAAATATGGAGTCAAGCACAAGGTAGCCACCCCATACCAACCTCAAACAAGTGGACAAGCTGAAATTTCCAACAGGGAATTGAAGAGAATCCTGGAAAAAATGGTAAATGCTTCGAGGAAGGATTGGTCAAGGAAAATTGATGATGCTCTTTGGGCCTATAGAACTGCATTCAAAACACCAATTGGTATGTCTCCTTATCAACTTTTATATGGTAAATTTTGTCATCTGCCTGTTGAACTTGAACATAAGTCATTTTGGGCTGTAAAATTTTTGAATTTTGATTTGAAATTGGCAAATGACAAGAGATTACTACAGCTCAATGAACTTGACGAATTCCGTAGTCAAGCTTATGATAATGCTAAGTTGTATAAGGAGAGAACCAAGAGGTGGCATGACAAAAAGATCACTCCAAGGAAATTTGAACCTGAGCAACAAGTTCTTTTATTTAATTCAAGATTAAGGTTGTTCCCAGGAAAATTGAATACAAGATGGTCAGGACCATTCACTGTCACTAAGGTTTCATCCTATGGTCACGTAGAGATTTAGGACCCCAAATCTGAAAGAAAGTTCACTCTGAATGGGCAAAGATTGAAACATTATCTTGGGGGAGAAATTGACCGACTCGTCTCGGTTCAAACACTCACTTGAGAAAGTGTCATACGTCAAGCTAGTGACGTTAAAGAAGCGCTTATTGGGAGGCAACCCAATTGAGTATCCTTTCATTTAATGTTGTTAATTTTATGTTTTTTTTGTATTGTTCATTTATTCCTGAAAAAAAAAAAAAAGATTTCTCATTTCTGGCGCTTAGCGCATCAGTGGCGCCTCGCGCCGCATCGCTCGCACCTTCTCTCGCACATCGCGCCCACCTGGCGCATTGCGCCTTGAAGACAGAAAGGAATCGGAGCAAGACCAGCTCCTTGGCGCTGCGCGTGGGACTAGCGCATCGCGCCCCATCGACCACACGCCTCGTGCCTAAGAGGCGCATCGCGCCATTACTTCTTTTCCCGCTTCACGCCTAGCGCCCTCCCTCACTTTCCTTCCACGCACTTCGCGCCACTCAGGCGCATCGCGCCCCTCTCTTCCTCCTCGACCACACGCCCTGCGTGCACAAAGCGATCCGCGCCCCTCCTGCCTATCAGCAGCGCGCCGCGTCCTCTCTACGCTCTGCGCCCGGAAGACAGAATCGAACAGGTGGAGCCACACCTGTGGCGCCCTGCGCGCCTGGTTGTTCACGTGAGGGCGCTTCGCGCCTGACTGGTGGCCCCGGATTTTGGCGCCTCGCGCCCGTTTCCTTATCTTCCTTTGGCGCCTTGCGCCTTCTCCAAATTGTGGCGCGCAAATTTCGCGCCTCACGAGCAGCACAGGAGCACTGTCGGGCACTATTAGAAGATGCCCTGCAACAAGTCTGCAACCATGTCTTTCCTTTCACTCACACTCTCCCACTTTCACATGATTCTATTCTCCATTCCAAACCTCCATTCTCACATAAGCACACACTCCTCGGTTACCATTAGGGGAATACATTCCTAAGAGCATTTCATCATTTGCTTTATCTACCCATTTGTTTTCAAGGTAAAATTTTCATTAACTATGAAGCATGTTTATATGCAATCTTGTGAAGAATATTTAATGATGTAATAATGCTGAGTTAGTGAAGAATAATAGAGCACAAGAAGTGTCGATGGAATTGTTTGAGCTGTGAAATATGATTTTCTGAGATAAACGATTATTCCTAATGCTTAGCTTAAAATTTTTGCAAAATTTTAAGTTTGGTGTTGGAAAAAAAAATCTCAGTTGATTCATTGAAAACATGGTCTGTTGTGGGATATGGAGGGTATGTAGAATACGAAAACTAGTATATAGTTTCTCTTGAGCTAACAAAACTAATGGTGTTACTGTCATTTTGGCTTCCTGTATTGGTTTGATTTTGTTTCCAGGAAATGGCACCATCATCCAAGAAGAGAAAAGGAAAGGAAGTGGCTGCTTCTCCCTCCTATTACTCTCATCGTTTCCGGACGAAAGAAAATGAAGACTACTACAATTCAGTGGGTAGTGAACAAATCTATCATCCCGGAAATTGGCTTCGCGTTTAGAGAGGGGAATTTCCAGAAATCCAAGAGGAAATTGCTCGAAGAGGGTGGGAGCTAGTTTGTTCACCCCCAGAATTGCGGGAATGCAAAGGGTTCTAGAATTCTATGCAAACGCTTGGCAATCTGAAAGAACTAAAGAAAGGGAGTTCAGGAGCTTCCTCAGAGGAAAGGAGATTGACTTTAGCTCTGAAATGGTGGAGACGGTGTTGAATCTAGAAGTCAATCCAGAAAGATCTCCATATGGGTATTGTGCACGGTTGAAGGGGGATCAGCAGCTGCAAACAACACTTCGGGAAATTTGTAGACCCGGGGCAAACTGGAAGAGGGACAAACAAGGCCGACCGAATCAGCTAGCTCGAGCAGATCTTATTCCTGTGGCTAGGGGATGGTTAGAATTCATCAATCATACCATCCTTCCAACCACTCACTATTCAGAAGTAACGGTGGATAGAGCAGTGATGATTCATTGCCTTATCACCAAGGAGCAAGTTGATTTGGGCACTTTATTATCCAAGGGTATATCAAAATTTGTATACTCATCAAGAATGACCTTAGGATTTCCATGCCTCATTCAACGCATTACCGAAGCCGCAGGAGTAGTAATAGAAGGTGACTCTCCTATTCATGTGCCTAGGCCAATAACTGCTGCAACCATTGGAAAACCAAAGAAGAAAGACACGGGTAAGGCACCTGAAGTTCCATCATTTCCTCCGCCAAATGAGCCTATGGATGATATACCAAGTCAGACTCAGAACCAAGATGAGTTATCAGAACTGCAAAAGCTGAGGGCTGACTTCAACTCCTTCAAAATTGATTCTTATGAAATGTATACTTACCTTGCTCATGCATTTCATAAGCTGGCTCCAGAAAAATTTCCTGAGTGTCAAACTACTTGCAAGAAAAAATGGCCATACAGAGAGCCTAATCCATCAGATGATGAGGAGGAGGAAGAAGAAGAAGAGGATGATGAAGATGAGGATCAAGGGGGAGATTGACCACCCCCTCAGGTAAGTTTCTAACTGATGCTGGAATAAATTTAAATTTCTGTGTTGTTCGAGTTTGTGTCATTAGTGTCTGGTGTGTGGTAGAGTAGGGGAGTTGATGAGCAATTGTAAAAAGAACAGAAGTGATTATAATGTTAAGGCTAGCTCGAGAATTTGATCAACATGTATGAATGAAATGTTAAGTAAATGATGCTGAGTAATTAGGGAGACCAAAGAGGAATAATTTTTAGAAAATTATTATAGGGGTTCTTGGAGTATTTCTAAAAGACAACTGAGTTGATGAATTAATTACATAAATGTAGTGTGGAGTCTCTGAAAAATAGATGGAAATGTATGGATTGTGATAAGTAAAGAAAAAAAAAAAAGGGGTAGGTTGTGCTGAAAAATTTTAAGGCTCTGAGCACCAATGGCTAGGGGACATCTTCATTCTATATTTTTAGAACCTAGCTATGTGCTTGTGGTGTGATGGTGTCAGGGAAAAGGCTTGGGTAATTAGATTTGAGGGGTGTTCATCACCT